>PISX010005915.1:0-102894 GCA_004024625.1 Mellivora capensis
CTCATGATCGTCTTTAGAGGGATGCAGACTCCTTTGGGGGTGGTTCTTCAAGAGAAGAATCAAGCTGGGCTAGGCTGAGACAACCCCACGAGAAATAAAGACTCCCCCTATCTGCCCCTGCTCCCTTCTTCTACTGGTTGTTCAGGAGAGATCATCTGCTAGAGCTGAAATTTCCCTGAACTAGAAAGAACATTCTCTTCACCTTCACCCCTGGGAAGAGTCTTTTGGGAAAGCAGATACTTGGGGTGTCCTTAGGGTAGGGTTGGAGGCTGGCCATGCAGAGAATCAGTTTTGGGGGGTCTGCTGAAGTTCAATATTTAGTGCACATGGCCTCCTAAAGAGATTTGAGCAGCTCTTTTCAAATGGAGATCAGAGACAAGCAAGGCTGACAGGTCTAGCAGAGTGGCAACTAATTTAGTAAGCACTAATTAAAAGGCACAATGACTGGTCCATTGGAGTTGTACCGAAGTGGTAGTTTGAAAATGTCCCCTCCCCAGTATATCCGCATCAAATCTCTGGAACTGGCGAGCATTCCCTTATTTGGAAAAGGCCATCTTTGCATACATGATTCAGTTAAGGATCTTGAGATGAGGAGATAATCCTGGCTTGTATAGGTGGGGCCATACGCCATGAAAAGTATTCTTCTAAGAGAAGCCAGACCCACAGAGGACGAGGCCACATGAAGTGGGGCACCGAGATGCAGCCATGAGCCGAGGGACGCTGCTAGAGACAAGGAGCAGATTGTCCCTTAGAGCCTCTGGAGGGAGGGCAGCCCTGCCAGTGCACAGCTAGAACTGTGACAGAATACACTTCAGTTGTCTTAAGCCCCCAGTCTGTGGTAATTTGTTACAACAGCCGCAGGACACTGACACAACAGGGAAGCTGGAGTATGCCATAGGCTCACCTAACCAAATCTGAGTGGATGAGGGTCAGGAAAAGCTTCCAGACTTCAGAATAAGCTTTGAGTATATTTAGGAGGAGGGGAAGGAAAAGAAATAGGCTATGCAGGAGTAAATAAAAGTGCTTGAGAAACCCACGGCCGAGCGAGAGCGCATGGTGTGGTCTCCAGAGTGGAGTGGGGGCGGCGGGAGATCCTGCTGTCAGGAAGAGGTGTCCTGTGGAAGGGAAGGCGGCCCCAGAGGGCAGTGAGGGGAAGCAGTGAGCCACAGCAGGCGGTGTCCTGGTCAGGTAGGAGTTCCATGAGGCCCTCTCTGGAAGGCTAAATTAGAGCAGTGGAAAGAGAGAGGAATGTGCATCCTGGCAAGGAGAATAGGCAGGACAATTGGTAGGATTTGGGTGGGGGGGAAGCTGGGAAAAGGGAAGCGTGAACACTGATGTCCATGCTTCTGGATTCAGAACCGAGATGGTGATGATCCCTTTCCTGAGGGAAAAAAGGAACAGAAGGCTCCTAGTAGAACAGGCATTTTGGAGCAAAATTATTGGCCCAGGTAAGGCTCCTTTCATAAATGGGCAGTTGGGGCAAAAAAAATCTTTCATGACCTCCAGAATCTCCCTCTTTGGCCTGCACAGTTCCAGCAACTTCCGCAATATTTGTTACTTGAGATCACAGCACCGAAGTTCGAAGCACCGAAGTTCAAACCCCACTTTGGGAAGAAGCCTGATTTGCCATGACCAGCCTTAAACAGTTTAGTTTGAAAGAGATGATCAGCTTGGCCCTCTAGCAAGGGGAGGCCTTGAAGGCGGAAGGAAGGTCATTACTATTTCCTGAGGGAGGACCAGAGTTCCACAGTGGCCCTTGCCAGTGAAGACAGGTCGAGAACACATTGAGAGTTCAAGCAGGGATCATCAAGGCATGATTGAGGGAGCCCTGACAAGAAGGGTGTGGGGGCAAGGATGAGCTTGAGGGAACACACCTCATAAAAAGTTAATGCTGGGGACGCCTGGGTGGCTCAGTTGGTTAAGCGGCTGCCTTCAGCTCAGGTCATGATCCCAGCGTCCTGGGATCGAGTCCCACATCGGGCTCCTTGCTGGGCAGGGAGCCTGCTTCTCCCTCTGCCTGCCTGCCACTCTGTCTGCCTGTGCTCGCTCTCTCTCTCCCTCTCTCAGTTAATGCTGTATTCCTTTTCTACTCTGAGCATGTGCGAGCGGACAGGGTCCTGAGCTTGGCATTATCAGTCCTGGGATTAGAACAATGCCCACATGCAAAGTTTAAGGTGTCCTCTGACAAATTGCCCTAACCTGTGAGAAGAGGTGAGACCAGTAACAGTGCATAGAGAGTGGGCCTTACCTGTGAAGGAGATCAGAATATCTCCCCCAAATCTGCTACACTGGCATAAGGATTGTTTTCAGCTGAAGGCAATTAAGCAACAGCAAACTAAAAAGAGTTCTCTGCCCTCCCCCCAATCTGCCTAAAAGTAGAATATCGGTTTTCCTTTGTGAAGGTTTTCTCCCTCTCCTCTCTCCTACCAGGAAGCGGGAAAGCAACCATTATCACTAGAGATGTGAAGTCAGCACTGAGATGGGTCTGCACAAACAAACCTTATAAAAATCCTCTTTGTCGTCTGTTACTCTCCCTATAGGTTTATCTTCCCGCAACTCACTGTTCCCAGAAGCCCAAACCCCTTTTCCTTTCTCTTGTCACTTCTCCACAAATTTGTCACTCTTTGTTAAAATGGTAGGCCCCAGGTAAAACCACCCCTTTGGATCTTCATCTTTTTTTTTTTTTATGAAGGCTTCCATGCATGTAAAATTAAAATATTACCATCAAATAAGATCTGTATGCCTTTTCTCCTGTGAATTTGTCTTTCGTCAGTTTAATTTGAAAGCCCCAGTCACAAATATAAGATTGAGGGAAAGTTTTTTCTGTATACTTACATGATCTGCACATTGTTGTTCAATGTTATAGGGCTTTTCAGCAGGGAAAATAGTCACCCTATTTCCTTAATGTTTCTACATGTAGTCTTACCTTTTAAAAAGCCTTCTCTTTTTTATTTCAAGTGTAATAATTGCTATGAGTTGAAAGAAAAAGAAAATAACTTTTATTATAATAATCTATTACTACTATTTTGATTTATCATAGAATTATAAACTACCTGGAGTTGAAGGAAGCATAGACTTCAACCTGATGGTAATTTTGTGGCTGGGGTATGTTTAATTACTCACACGACTAAATCATGTCTCATCATCTTCCTTTCCATAACATTTTTCTAACACCTTCTAGAACTTTCCTAGAATAATCTGTGTTAGAATGCTCCTGGAACTTCTGGTCCCATGACTCAAATCCTCACAATCTCGTCTCTGATTTTAACCACCTCTGGGTAGATAGTTCATTGTGGGCTCTCATTTACCACCATGAACCTTTGCCTCAATATAGACTTCCTTCTTCATTTCTGTCCCCTGGGATCCACCACACCTGTGGGGGATTACGTTGTCTGGTGCATGTGTGCTGAAGTTAACACCCCTGGGGACCACTCTCAACCACAGGAGGGTGGGCACTGATGGGTGAATGCTCCTGCCTGTTATCCTTTGGGTGGGTAATTCTGGGAAGGGAGTTGTCAGTGATGCATTCTCTGCTTGTACAAAGTCCTTGTCTTAAGGAACACCAAGCTAAAGTATTCCATGAGAAGTGTATAAGACTCATTTTCAGCAGACCTAGGTTCTAGTTGGTCTCTGGTCACCATTAGAAACAAATCACTTATTCACACTGACTCCTTGTTTCCACTTATGTAAAATGAAAGTATTAGACTAATCTCTTTGGTTCTCATTCTTTCAAATATTCACTCATTCTCTCATTTTTTTGTTCACTCTTTTTTCATTTGCTTATTTTCATTCATCATTCATTCATTCATCATTCATTTAGCCATTATACTTTCTGCCATTCATTCATTCATTCTTTTTTTTTTGGGGGGGGAAGCTAGTGAAAGCACCCACATGCATGAGAAGGGGGGGAAGGTAGAGGGAGAGAGGGAATCCCAAGTAGGCTCCATGGTGAGCATGGAGCCCTGTGTGAGGCTCAGTCCAGGGCCCTGAGATCATGACCTGAGCTGAAATCAGGAGTTGGGTGTTTAACTGACTGAGTCACCCAGGCACCCCTGTCATTCACTCATTTTTATTTATTCACCCACCCACTCATTTTCTCATTCATTTATTTCTATTTATATATTTTCTTTCTTCATTTATCCACTAATTTTAAGAAGACACTAATTCTTTAATTAATCTATTCATTTTTCATCCATCAGTAACTTTTTATTCATTCATTCATTCACTTTTTCCTTTCATTCTTTAGTGTTTCATGCATTCATTCTTTATGCTATAATTTGTCATACAGTTCTTTTGCTCTTCCTCCCCTTCTTTCTTTTCTTCCTTCTGTATCTTTCTTCCTCTCTCTCCTTTCTTCCTTCAAATGGTTGCTGAGAATCTACTAAAGGACCAACCAGTAATCTACTATTTGAAATAATACTGCTTCATGAATACTTGCTTCTGCGAATCAGAGACGTACCACAAGAGATGGGTGAGGGTAAGAACAGTGTGTTCTCCACACAGGGAAAATGGTGGCTTCTGGGCTACTCAGTTGGTTAAGCATCTGCTCAGATCATGATCCCAGGGTCCTAGGATGGAGCTCTGCATCAGGCTCCCTGCAAGGTGGGGAGTCTGCTTCTCCCTCTGCCTCCCAACCCCCCCCCACCCATACTGGCCTATGCTCTCTCTCTCACTCTATCTCAAATAAATAAATAAAATCTTTAAAAACAAGCCAATAAACAAATAAATAGGGAAAATGTATGTTCCAAATTCAGGTAGCATTGTGTATTTCTTTCTATCTTTCTTCTTTCTCTCTCTCTCTTTCTTTCTTAGAGAGAGAGCTAGAGCACATGCTCACATGGGGTAGGGGAGGAGCAGAGAGAGAGACAGAATCTTAAGCAGGCTCCCTCTCATGACCCTGAGATCATGATCTGAGCAGAAACCAAAAGTCCAACACTTAAATGACTGAGCAAACCAGGCACCCCCTGCATTGTATATTTCTAATAGATAACCACTCTATTCAAGCATTTTTATTGTTCCTATTATTTATGAAGACTATAAGAAGTCTTATTTTAATCACTGAGGAAATAAAATTATTTCTGCTGTTTCCTAACCACTAATAACCATATAAAAGTTATTCAACAGCCTTATGGGAGATCATACTCATATCATCTAAATGTTTATAAATTTAAAAACCAGATGAGTACCCATCTGAAAATGCAAAATAGAATATAATTGGATTATATAAAAATAGAATATAATGAGAAAATCTCATTATCAAAACTACCTATTTATTAGCCTTCATACAAAAAAGCATGAATCCTTAAATATTTCTATGGGCATATATCTATAATCAAGGGCATGGTGACATATACAATATGGTGCTAAAACAATTTTTTTTCAAAACTTGAGTTTTATAATCAAGAGGTTCACATCATAAAGGTAATTGGTAAATGAACAATTGAAGGTGTAAAGTAATGTGCCAATATGCAATCTCCATATTGTATTTCCACTCCTACAAATACAACCCACAAACTTTAAAGAATGAGGTACAATGTGTGTGGATGTGTGTGTGTGGTTCTCTAAATTTTTAAAATTAAATTGCAAAAATCTTTTTTATTGTTATATTTTATAATACAGTCCTAAACAGAAAATTACATGAAACATAAATGTACATTTTATTCAATTATTGTAGAACCAACACCCTTGCAATTATCACCCAGTTCAAAGAAAGAGGCCATTGCCAACCCCTCAAAACCCTCTGGTTCTTCTTCTCAGCCCCAGGTTCCTCCTGCTTTGAGCTGACTTTGTGGGAATTAGCTCTTTGCCTTTCTTTATGTTGTTTGCCTGTTTTCAAATTTGATATAAATGGAATCATACAATATTTATTACTTTCTGTCTGGCTCTTAGAATCAACATTATGTTTGTGAGATTTACCTGGCTTTTATGTGTACTTGTACATTGTTCATTGCAATTCTGGCATAATAATCAATTGAATGAATTTACCACAATTTATTCATCCCTCCTTCTGTCCATAGACATTTGAGCTTTTTCTGGAAGGGGATTATTATAAAGAGTGTTCCTGTGAATGTTCCTGTATATTTATACATGATCTGGAGGACAAATACACATATTTCTCTAGGACATTTTTTAAGGTAGAATTGAATGGTCATAAGGTAGAAGTATCATCAACTTCAGTAAAAAGTACCCAACTATTTTTCAAAGTCGTACGACACTCCCACCAGCAGCATGTGACAGTTCTCCCTTGCTTCACATCCTTGCCAACATTTGCTATTGTCAGTCTTTCTAACTTTAGCAGTTGGGGACAGGGATGGTACTGCATTGTCATTTTAATTTGCATTTTCCTGGGGATAATGAGATTGAGTGCCTTCTCTGATTTTATTCACCCTTTGGGTAGCCTCTCTTATAAGGACTCCTCGAGGTCTTGGCTACTGGACTTTTTGCCTCTTTGATTTTGGTTTGAGTTTTTAAAAAAATATATTCTGAATACTTAACATCTATTTTGCTGTATGTATGTGTTTCTTATACAACAGTATCAGAAATGATCTAAGAAAAATTATCTAACAAAGAATGTGCACTACCTCTTTGTAGGAAACCATGACACATAATTGAAAAGAATTAGAGGAAACCTAAATGAATAGAGAGATACAGAATATTCGTGTCTTGGAAGAATAATATTGCAAAGATCTAAATTTTCCATAGATGCAAAGATATATAGCCAACATGTTTCTGAAGAAGAAGAAAGAGGAAGAGGAGGATTTTCTTTATCAGATATTGAGGCTCATGGGGAACCACAGCAGATAAGGCAGTATGGTATTGGGGAAAGGATAAGCAGATAAATCAGTGGAACAGAACATAAAATCCAGAGACAGACTTTGGATGAAGACTCATGTATGGTGAAGGTGATCCACAGAGTCACAGAGAAAGGACTAACCAATGCTGGTACAAATGAATACCCACATTGGAATAATCAGTTCCAAGTGGATTCTTGACCTAAAAGTAAAAGTCAAAAGAATTTAGAAGACAATTAATTTAGAAGATAATATAAGATGATATATTCATGACTTTAGGTATGGAAATATTTTTAAAACAGATAGAAAAGCTCTAACTAAAAGGAAAACGGGTTAACCAATTATTCATCAAAGAGCATCTCTAAGAGTATTAAAAACAAGTCCCAAAGTTGAAAAATGCTGCAACTGTTGTGATTGTAAATCTAAAAACCATGATACTTTTTTCTTTTTTCTTTTTTTAAAGAAAATGCCTGGATAAATATTTTAGCCCTGTATGAAAGTAAAACTCATTGGGTAATTCATTTACTTCTCCAATGCAGGAAGGTACCCATAAAGTGTTTTTTGGAAGTGCTCCCTTCCTTGGAAGATTCTGGAAGCAGCAAGTCACATCTCAATCCATATTTCCTTGCTTCCTTGGATGTATCTTTTTCAACCTTTCTTATAGAGTAGAACTTGAAAAGGACTTTCAAGTCATTCGGCGGATGTGAACCTCCTTAGGGAGGCCCCGACAGGCACTCAGAGCCTTTGGATTTCAACAAAGAATCTGCCAAACTTGTGTTTCTTTCCGTTCTCATCAAGGTTGCAAGGTCTGGGGTTGGTTAGTCAGAAGAGGAGAAATTTACTGACTATTCCTTTGATGATGTGATTTTTAGGAAAGCTAGTACGCCTGATAGCTCATCAGACATCGAGAATCCTGTGTTAGCAAATCGTTGATTGGGTGAGACACCTCCACGGAAACTGTGTTTTTATAAAATTGGACTGCAGAGTCTCCATCTTTTCTTTCTGCACATCTGCACATGATAAATTATTTCTCTTCCCTTTAATCCATTTTTTATTATTCTTCAAAAATATCTCATGCTTTTTGTCCCTGGTGTTGTTGGAAATAAATCCCTGCCAAGACCCAGCTCTCTTTGTCAGGAAGCCAACATCAGGCAGGACGGCTGTTTCCTCTAGTTAATGAATTAGTAAATTAGCAAGTGGTGAGTTGAAATTAGATAATTGCCTTAACTTGAAATCTATGTATTCATGAAGCGCATTAACTGGAAAAAAAAATATTTATTGTCACTGACATCTTCACGCACTCGGTGTTTCTGGGCTTCAGTGCTGACCTCTTAAGGGGAGACAGGGGAGGGGGTCTGAGTGTCTGGTTTTCTGCTGGTGCCAGCCGTGAGTATATCAGCAACAGGCCCATTTAGGGCTTCAGATAACCTTCCACCTGGAGTAATATATTCTTATTTCATTTCCATGCTGGTGGTTATTATAGTAGAGACTGCAGTAATTCCTGGCTCTCCTATAGCCAGCTTTTTACTCTCAAGTACCCTGAGGAATTAAATGGATGTTTGTAATTTTTCCCCATTATGGAGAAAGTTCTAAATTGTATTGCAAATAAATAATAATATTGAATGCTGATACAAGAGCCTTCTCCAGGCACTCTCTGAGCCTTAATTAATTAAACCTCCCAAACACCCTGTCACCTTGGTAAATGCATCACCGTATTTTAGAATGTCAAGCCTGGTAACTGGTAATTACTGAGAAGTTGAGGAAAGATCATTTGGATGGAAGGAGTTTAACAACATGGTGTATTTTCAAAATGGTCAGATGAATGAATACGTTCAGCTTTGTGATGTGAGAGACTGGACAGTGACTTTCTGAGAGAACTGAGAGCATCTCTGAGGACCACAGCTGATGTGGCTGAAGACACCTGAGAAAGCAGCGTGGTTGACAGATTTGTGCGTGCTGTGATGTGGAAAGGGCACCCACATTTCCAGTGAGGTGGACTACAGAGGTTTCTGTGAACAGGGATGCCATTTTCTGTAGAGAGTGGTTCTGTTCTTAAGTCTAAAACAACATTCTTTGGATGCCATGAAGTAGACATGCTCAAACTGTAGCGAACGAATAAGCCTCCTGGAAAATTACCCATAAGTCCAGATTCTGGGGCCCCACCCCCAGAGTCTATCTGGGGCAGTCTAAGTTTGACTTTAGAATTTTGCCTTTTTTTTTTTTTTTCAATCAACAGCCACATGACTCTAATAGAAATGACCGCAGAGATGTTGCCAAAACTAAGGAAACATGATTTCAGCTTGAGAAGATTTGAGACAGGTATCTCTAGGTTTCCATCTTTCAGATAAAGAGCTTCAGCCTGTGATGTATCTGATTTTGATCAGCACTGCCCACCAGTAGGCTCCCACAACTGAATTAACTACAAAATGTTCTCTCTGGTCACCTCAGCAAATTGATCTGCTAGATGAAGTTGTTTAGTACTTTGGGAAGTCTGCTGTAAACAACAATGAAATGTTAACAGGTTATCCTTTGTCTTCAATTCACCACGCATAAAGTTTCAGGCTTCAGACCTCATTGAAAGTCAGCTGGTCACTTGGTGACTGTCATAGGCCTGGTACGTTCCAAGACCCGATCCAGAAACCATGCTCAGAGCTCAGAGTGTAGCTGGTGACCCACAGACGATGCATATTTGAAGACAACCAAAGGGACATTTAAAACATGTCAATGCAAAAAAGCTCTTAGCTCATGAAATCTGGAGATATTAGTCTGAAGTATTTTTTGACTCTTCCTTAGCAGACTCACGTAGGAAGCCATAGTGAAAGAAAATGGCAGCTCAAATCTGAGTTGTCATCCATTGCTCTCCTATGAAATGCTTGACCGTGGAATAGACTCAGACTCAATGTTTCAAGTGCATTTGGATATGAAAACACCCAGAGCAGGGCTAATATGTAGTTGTATCACTGAACTTGGGTGTATATGTACTGGGGATAGGAACTCTCAGTGCTCTTTCCGTGCATGATACGTAAATAGAGCTTTGCTTGACTCAGGCTTGATCCAAGTTTGCTGTTGCTGTTTTTTTCTGTGAATTGGGATGGAATGTTTTGTCAGTTCAGGTAGCACTGTCGGTCTTAAAAGGAGACCAGTGAGTATAAAAATAGACTAATGAATATGTGTGTGTGTATATATATATGTATATATATGTAGTATGTACATCCTCTCTCACAGAGATCTATGAAATTTAGACAGTTTTGTTTATTCTTCTGTGTATATTTACTGATATCCTTTTTTTTTTTTAAAGATTTCATTTATCTATTTGACAGGGAGAGAGAGATCACAAGTAGGCAAAGCAGCAGGCAGAGAGAGGGGGAAGCAGGCTCCCCACTGAGCAGAGAGCCCGATGTGGGGCTTGATCCCAGGACCCTGAGATGATCAACTGAGCCGAAGGCAGATGTTTAACCCACTGAGCCAGCCAGGTACCCCTTATTGATACCCTTTATTTGAATATTCGAAAAATATTTTCTATATTACTTCTTACAGAACTATCAACCCCTAGTTTTATAAAAAACTTCATGTTGCTTTGATAAATAGACTCTATTTTGCCAAATGAAGTTGTTAGGCCAGTTGTTTTGAAACTATGAGCTTTTTATTTCAGCAGTTTCTCAAAATGTTCCAGTCATTAAAGTGTAGAATCACTTCAAATAATAATCTCAGAATCATCTTATCAGATCCTCCATATTTCTTTACAAATCTATATTAGTTTTTACAAAAGCTTTAAGAAGGTAGGCTTGAATTATGTCATGAGTAAAGGCATCCTGCTATGGTAGCAGAAAGGAACTATCACTGAACAAGGGTTACCTCTTTCCACCCATACCCACCACCCAATATCATCACCCAGAGGATCCTCCTGTCTCCCACTTCTCCAGTCCTCTTCCACCCACTCTGGACCCAACTCTTTGGCTTTTCTGCAGGCATGTCAGGCTGGTTCTTCACACATCTATGCCATGGTTCTCACTATCCCCTTCACCTAAAATGTCTTTCTCTTTCCTCATCCCACATGTCTACTTGTCATTGAAATTCAGTGCATAAGCCATGAACTTGAAGCATTTTCTGAAATTTCCCAGACCTTCCCATGGTCTCTTGTCTCTTGGGCCCCACTGTACCTAAGCTCTCTCAGCACCTGTAAGAATTTGTGCAGAACGTGTCCATCCTCTTGCATCCCACCTATGATCAGCTTCTTTGAAGGGGAGACTCTGTCTTATTCGTGCTTGCATTGCCAGCACCAAGACTTTTCTGGTGCTCTGTAGGTGAGGACTATACATTTGATGAATGCATGAATGAATGGATCAAAGGCAAGGTATAGGTAAGGAAGCCAACTCATGCATATCTTCTTTAGACCAAGAGAAGCAGCACCATGAAATTTAATCATCTCTTGCTATTTTTATGAAGAACACCTATGTGCCAAGGTGTAAAGTTCTACCTTCAGATACATGCTAAACTGGTTAACTGAACTTTACAATAAACCCATAGTACAGGTAGGGTAAATTAAGGTGGGAAGGTAGGAGAATCTAATTACTGGCCACCTTTTTTTCATAGACCATAAAACGTGACACACATGGCTTCCTTGAGTTTTTCTAGTTTTTGAATTCCTATACTTTTGTGTCTTGCACATAGTAAGTGGTTAGTACATATTTGTTTTAGGATGAAGAAAGGAGGGAATGGGAGGAGGCAGGCAGGCTCTGATGTTGTCATGCATCTCCTAGGAAGAAATGGATTCCATTTTCCAAACATGGGCATTTGTATTATAGCAATAATATTTGAATTAAATTAAGAGTCCTCATTTATTTATATCTTTCATAGGATCCTGCTCAATGTAGAATCTTCAGGTTTTTTCATTGGCCGGTGAGTCTGCTTATATGAGGGCTTCTTGGGTTGGACCACCATGAATACACCTTCATGTTTGCCACTTGCATTCCCCTGGGAATAATGGGATGGTGGAAGCTATTTTTTTTTTCTTTTTCCTTTTAATGTTCTTAGGCAGAAAGCAGAGATGTGAGTTTAAAAGTACATTATTTATTCCTGCATCTCAGGGGGAGGAGGATAGAAGAGGATGGCGATGTGTTTGTGAATGTAATATAGTGCGGATTAGGGTACGAGAAGCTTTTTATCATGGATGGTCTAGTTACAGATGTTGCCGGCACATGTTGAGAATGACCTGCATTAGAGAAATGTCTCCTCATCTCGCCTCATTTGGGGCTTCTCTTTGCATTACTATTACATTACTATTCTAAACCCTGACTCTCAAGGGCTTCTTCTTCGGAGAGAAGCTTTGCTCTTTGTTGAAACTTGGCAAACAAAATCTCAGCTTGGGAACAGTCTCTTCCCTCTGGATGCTCCTCATTTCCCCCACCCCTGTTTATTAATTTCTTCCCAGAACTGCCCAACTGCATTTAATTGGGTACAAATTTTGCTAAGCTATATATGTACGTGTACACATATAGTTTAGCAAAATTCGTATATGTAAAACCTGTATATATAAGCAATTTATATATATATGTGTGTGTGTGTGTGTGTGTGTGTAGCAATTAAGTCTTGATCCCCTTCTTTATTTTAGGCTTCTTGTAATTAGAGAAATGTTTTGATTACTTTCCCCACTAACCCTCAAACCAAAGAGAAACTTTTTAAAATAAGTGGTAACATCCCTAAATACTCCGGGATAAATTCTTCTTTGCAAGTTTGTAGTTAAAACGTGGTCCAATTCTATCCTATGTGTCATAAAGAAGTTTGTTTGTTGGTTTATTTATTTATTTATTTATTTATCCCCTGAGAACGAAAATCCAGATTGGAGCTGTTAAGCAGCTTCCGGTAACCCTCGGGCCCAGCTGCCAAGTGCAATCCTCCCTCTCAGAGCCACCCCCCCCACCCCCCCGCGCAGAAGTGCGGGCCCAGCGCCAGGCCTGGCCCTCACCTTGCCTGACCGCCCTGCAGCACCTCCATTTCTGGAGCTCACGCGTGGGGCCGTGTTTCTGCCTTCTCTGCGGGCACGCTCCCCGTGGGCTGCCTCAAGTGCACAACCTCTGCCCGCAATCCCATCGTCCGTAAAAGGTCTTTCGGCTGATCTAGTGTCTCCCAGACACTCGCCATGCGCCATGTGCCTGCGCCCCCCGCTGTCTGGTAGGCCCTTGTCCGGTTGCCTCGCCGCCAGCTGGGACCCCGGGTCCCAGCCAGTGGGCGACTCCCCACGCTCCCAGTGGGGGCACCGCTAAGCACAGCGTGCCCAGTGCCATCTCCAGATCCTACTGCTGGGAGAAGATCATGCTGGGCCTTCCTCCTCCTTCCCACCTCACTCTGGAGTTGGCTGACGTTCTTCTCTCATGTTTCATCTACAGCACTGATAAGCTGTGGAAACTAGACTAAAATAAACGTGACGATTCACTCACAGCCACACCTAAGAAGTTATCGTCACTTCAGATCGCAAATTCTAGCATCTCGCTTTTGAATCACGGCCTTCTGTCCTGCCACGTCTCCCTCTCAGCCATACTGTGGTCAAAGGCACACTTGCATCCCCTCAAGCTTACCAGGTCACCTTAGCTGTTTTGTCTAACCAGCCTCTGGTTGTTTCTTTCCCCCTTCAGGCTAGAATCCAGAATCTATCCTTTCTGCTACTTCTCACCAATGCCTTCAATTCTTTTTCCCTCATTCTGATGTCCAAGACTGAGAAAATGCCAAACCAACAGCCTTTGCCTCTCTTACTTCCAGGACAGTGAGATTCCTTGGAGGAAAAACACAGCAGCAAATCCGTTTCTTTAATTCTATCTACTCCTACCTGAGCCAGGTCATTCCTTCTGTTTGATTGTGACTAATTCCTTCTCTTGTTTCTGGTAAGGTTCCTTCAAGCACTACCCTCTACTCATTGACCTTCCATAATGCCTTCCCCATCAATCCCAGGGGAAGACTTGTTTCCAGTCTCATATAGGAAAATAATTAATGTCAACCGTATCTATCTCCTGTACCTTAGGAGAACACATCTGTCTGCCTCCATATAGACTCTTATCTCTTTCCCTCCATCTTTCTACTTCATGAGAACAGGTTTCCTGATCACAGCAACTTCAGCTTCCCAAAGACCTTGCCCATCATCTGTATTCCAACCGTCGCTTCTCTCCTCTTTCCCTCCATTACCATTTATCCCCAATTTCTCTCTCTTTCCCTGAACAGCCACTGGGTCTTGAGAACAGTCTCCGTTTTCTACCTGTACCATGTCACTTACTCTGGACTGTAGAGCTCACAGGCTTGGTCAGCACCCGATGTCTCCACTGAAAAATGTTCTCAACAAAGTTACCAGTAGTGTTTGACTTGCTAAACCCAGCAGACACCTTTTGATTCCTGTTTTGCTTAACTTTTCTGTGTCACTGCTGGATGTCATCCCTGAGCTCCTTTAAATCCCTTCTCCAGCTTCTCACCCTGCTCTGTATGCAGGGAAGCTGAATGGTAACAGTGGCTTCAACGGACTTCCTTGTCCCATGGCTGCCAGTTAGGTTTGGCCAGTGGGAAGCCCCAGCAGACAATGGGAGGGGAAGAAGGGTAATTTTAGGGGTATCCTTTCTTTCCCAGGACCAAGACCTGTATCAGGTAGTGTAACATTACCAAGCACTCAGTCCCTCCTGGGTCCCATGATGGTGTCTCTTGCTCTTCTGCTAACCCTTCACCTCTGCCTTGCTGTCCCCTTTAGACAGCAGCTGAGTGGGATGATGAAGGAGATGGGCTCCAGAGCCTGACTGCCCGTATGACTGGGCCACTGAGCAGCAGTGTAACCTCAGGAAATGTCCCAAACCTCTCTGTCTCTGTCTTCTCATCTCTAAAGGGTGGATATGATGCCTCCTTCCCCCAAAGCATTACAGAGATGAAATGGCTTAAAACACATGAAGCACTTGGAATCGTGTGTGGCGCACAGTAAACAAACCATAGATGCTGGTCATTGTGTCCGTATTACTGACTGCTTTCTTCAGGCTTCTTCCACCTGCCCCCTAATGGTTGGTGTTCCCCAGCAGTATTTCTGTAGCCACCTTTCGGTCACCTTTTAAAAATATCCCTGGGATGATCTAAGACGATTATGATAACCGCTAACATGTATCACACTCTTCCTATATAGGTGGCACTCTACTGTGTGTCACCAAACTCATACAAAATCCTCTGTGCTGGGCAACCTCTCTGAGTGTCAGTTTCCTCCTCTGTGACATGGGGATAATATTAACACTTATCTGATAAAGGCTTTTTGGATGAATCTGCTGACTTACTACTGAAAAAGCCTTTATTAGACAGGTACCAGGATTATCCCCAAGGTATATAGAAGAAGCAATGAGGCAGAGGGAGGTGAAATCACTTCCAGAGTGGAGGAATGGCTCAATGTTCTTATTTGAATCCAGCCAGTCTGAGTCCAGGATCCTGCTGGCAGCAAGGAACAACGGGTGCACTCCAGTCCCCCAAGGCAGGAAAAAAAATCACGAAGTGGCAAATAGATGAGCTTTTGAAGCCAGTCCCATAATTTTCTAGAATGCTAATAGAAACATTTTTGTTCCTCTGACTGATGAGTGCCTGGGTAGCACCCAGACTTATCTGCTCTGTTTCCACAGACAGGAAGTCAATCTGGGCAGGGCTTGATTGACAGCAAGACTGTTCCATCATTCTCCAAACCCAGTGAAATGAGAAAAAGAAACCAGTAGGTTAGATACTCCCAGAACATATAGCTCCCCTTTGGGCATCATGTTCACGCTGACTTCAAAGGGAGGAACTGCTGAACTGGAGAGGAGGAAAACTGGACCCAGAAGAATTGGGCTTGAAGAGTATCAATAGTGACAAGGAACAGAGTCTGGGAAATTGGCTTGACTACTCGGCAGTGCATTCTAGCAATATACATGATTAAGTTTTCCATGTAAAGTGTGATTTTCTTTTATCTCACAAGTGTCTTCTTAAACAATGTTTTTAATTAGGACCCTTGTTTTCCTTTACTTCTTTATTAGGGAAGCTTCACACTTAGCCTGACATTAGAATGTTCTTAGAAATAAACAGTTTCCATAAAGGCAAAATTTCTCCATAAGATCATTACTATTATGTTGTGTGGGAAATGGAATAGCGCCTCTGGGAATTTAAGGCTGTCAAGAGTCTATTTCAGTGATACGTGACGTTCTCCAGGAGATCCGCCCTGTCTCCATGTGGTCCTACTTCCCAGGAAAGGAGAGGAGAGAACCATCCCTGTGCTGCTGATTAAAATCAAAGGCATTTTCTCGGATGAATAGATAAATAATCTTTTAAAAATGGAGCCCTTCGTTAACGTTAGAATCCCCTGGTGCCTGTTGGTTGAACCCTGTGGTAAAAATCTGCCAACATGGCAGAGTGAGGGGGAAATCCCTTCGAAATGAAAATGTGCCCGCTCTTGAAGATGACATTCCAGCTTTTCTTTCTTTGTTCATTTGAGGATCTGGGAGAACGAGGAGAGAATCTGTTAAGATGAGACACCCTTTCCACCACACAGAATTTCAGACCTCTGTGGTATTGTGTAGAATTTCCCAGTTCGCAGATTTCCTGAGGAAATCTCACCAACTGCCCATGACTTCAGCCTGAAGATGGCTGGAGCCCCCCGCCAACCTCCCCCAATGACTCATGTGTAATATAACATCTGAGTGTGAATGTAAGCATTTTAATATGAAAAGGATTGATTTTTGCCACTGACATGGGATTCTAATGATTGGAAACAATATATTGATTTTTTTTTTTAATTAAAGCCATCTTCCCACTCATAATGGAAGGTCTTGCCCTTTGTGAAATTTATATCCACAGTCCTTGGTGATGTCTGCAATTACAACTCCCAGTGGCTAGCACCACATTTGGGAAGGAGAAAGGACTAAGAGGAGAGAAATTATTCTCACTCCCCTCTTGGTAACGGGCTTTTAGTGTTGGTCAAAGGTGGCTGATGGAAGGCTAGATGAATGCTGGAATGTCTCCACCCCACAACACTGCCCAGACAGACAAAGTCCCCAAGGCTTCAAGGCTGCTCCTAACTCACGTTCTCAGAATTCCCTTTATCCTTGTCCTGCTCCTTGAAGGCATTTGGAAGAGGCGAATAAAGGCACTTCACTTTGAGAAAATGGTTTAAGTTTAGTCCCCATTTGGTGAAAGTGTCACTTGCTATCACCAGTGTCATTGGGATTTCTTCCCCACATCCCACATACCAGAGGCAAGGCCCACCCAGATTGGCTGGAAACAAACATAAAATGAATAACTGGGAAGATCTATTTGGGGCCCATGTTAACCCTGTGCCACTCTCAGCACCCACCTCCCTCATGCTTCCATCATATATGCTCATGCGCCAAGGTCACAACTATTGTGACCTCCCAGGACTTTAGACATGATCCTCATGAAGTTTTTTTTTTTTTATACCTGAAGACACCGAGGCCAGGGTGGTTAGTCCCATGCCCAGGCTTGTCTGTAGCAGAGCCAGGCCAACACAAGCTCTCTTATCCCTAGTCCCCTATCCTCTGTCCTATACCACATTCCTTCAAGCCCAAATATGCAAATTTTCTTGGTGACTGTGGCTCCTAACATTGGCCACAACTCTTTTCCTCATCTCTGGTGAGCTCCCCTTCCCCCCTCTGCCCTCTCACCTCCTGCAGATTCAGGACCCAGAATTCTTCTTCCTACCCCCACCACTTCCTCAGTGTCTCATCTGGTCTCTCTCCCTCACAGACCCCCTTGCTCCTCTTGTGTCCTTCCACATTCGTCTATACTTAGCTGCATGTGATGTATATGGAAAGGGCATCCGGAGTCAGGAGACAGGGATCTAGCCAAATCTGGATGCCACGTACTTGCTTTATTACTCTTTTACATATTCAGTTTCTCATCAGCAAGGAGAAGTCGTATTTGTTTATCTCTTGGGTTGTTGTGAAGATCAGCTAAAATAATGTCTAAGAAAATGGATGTAAACTAAGAAATACCCCCGAAAGTAAGAAATTCTTATGACTATTCTTCCCTCGGCTTTGCCAGCTAACGTGAGAACCTAAGATGAGCATGGATAGATGGTAGTTGTAAGTGGATTGGTATTTATGCCTCCTGAGTGACATATTTGCCCCAGTAGTGTCTTCAGAGGGTGAAGTAACTGCCCAGTGGGGGACTCTAATGGGAGCGTGGTGGGCACCAATCAGGACTTGGAGAAGATTATTTTTGCATGCAACAATTCTAAGCTTTAGAACCCTCTTTCTCCACCATGTTTAAGGCAGGCACTTGTTTTATGAGAAAAAAAAAAGGGGGGGGGGTGGAGAAAGGCATAAGCTTGAAGATGCACAGAAAAGGGGAAGGCATTCTTAAAGTGAAAGAGTGACCATTGTAATGCCCCAAGGCAGGGTTTTATCAGTTATATGACCCAGCAGGTCTGGGACTAGGTACCTTCTTCATCTCCAGGCTTAGCAATTACAGGTAACTGAAAATATAATTGTTCAAACTGGTCTGTCACTTGTAAGGCATGTATTCTGTGGTGTGGCTGGGTTTGTTTCATTTCTTTACTCGGTTTGCTATGAGAGATGGGTTGGGAGAAAGGTGGGTCTTTGGTTCAAAAACCAAGAATGAAAGTTTGTACCGCTTAATCCTCATCACCTTTTTCTCCCATCACCACCCCCGACTCTCCTCCCCTCTGGCAACCATCTGCTTGTTCTCTGTATTTATGTGTTCTCTATATGTATGTTTTCTGGTTTGTTTGCTCATTTGTCTTGTTTTTTAGATTGCACACATTAGTGAATCATATGGTATTTTTTACCCCATGAAAAGTCACCAATATTAGTCATTTTTTAGTTTCCAGGAATTAAATTAAAAGCTAATTCTTGGCATTTAAGACCTTAGGGACTAGGACTCAGGACATAGCTCCAGTGGACATAGACTTTCTATTTTCAATAAACTTCAATAAATTTATTTATTAGTAAATTTCACTCACAGTCACCATTCTGCATAGCATAGCAGGAAGAAAGCTTATTATTTTTTTTTTTCCTGTCTGACTTTATTTCACTTAGTGTAATACCCTATAGGCCATCCATGCTGTCATTACTGGCAAGATTTCATTCTCTTTTCTGGTTGAGTAATATCCCATTGTATGTATCTACCACATCTTCTTTGTCCATTCATCTGTTGCTGGACATTTACATTTTCCCCATATCTTGGCTATTGTAAATAATGCTGTAATAAACATAGAGGCACATATAACTTTTTGAATTAGTGTTTTCATTTTCTTTGGGTAAATACCAAGAAGTGGAATTAATGGATTATATGGTATTTCTATTTTTAATTTTTTGAGGAAACTCCACAGTCTTTTCCATAGTGGCTGCACCAAGTCCAGAATTCCCTGCCCTCTTCATCCTCACCAACACTTGCAGTTTCTACAGATGATAACTATACTTAACGTAGTCAGAGTTCATAATGTATAAATTGTTGAATCACTGTATTATGCAACTGAAACTAATATAATATTGTATGTCAACTGTACTTCAGTTAAAACAAACAAACAAAGAATGAGCGCCGTCGCTGATGCCCTCTTGTGTCAGAAAATCCAAGCCTCTGTATGAGGGAAGAGGGATGAAAAACAGTAGCCAGGGAGCTGGCTGCCTCCTCTGGCTCTTCAGCAACTCAGGCCAACTCTCGAAGCTTCCTGGACATGAGCTTTGCTGTCCATTAATCGAAGGATCTGTCAAGCCGACAGTTGAGCCAATGAGAGTCTGCAAAGACTTGGTTTATTTATGGTGGTGGTAAACACGCCTTCAAAGACCACTAGCAAGGTAACAAGTCACAGTCCTTTGTGGCATGAAGACTGAGTATGTCCCCCTGGTCCACTGTTTACATTCTCCTCCAGTGATTTCATTTCATGCCCACTATACAAATTTCCTACCAAAGCCCACTCCAGTTCCTCTTTGCAAAGATGTCAAAACTCTATTGTTCCTTCCTTTTTACTATTCCTGAGACTCCAAGTGTCTTGCTGACTGAGGCATGTCTTTTTTTGCTGACAAAAATGTGTTTGCCGAATTTCACTTATTCAATAAATTCTTTTCCTACTAACAATGCTTAAGAAACACAGGGTCATATACAGAACCTTTTCCAAGGCCCAGTTTTCTTAACCTAATAGTATTTTCCTCCCTTGGAAAATTTTTCCTCCCATCCATCCCCCCATCCCAGCTCCCTTTACCACGCTGTACACACCTTTACACATTCTGTATCTCCTCACAAAAAAGCTCACTTCCATGCTTCCCTTGCCTCATCACATATGTTTAACTCACATTCTGACCCAGCACAGTACTAGCTGTGACTTACCTTGCATCATTGGCTGGTCTCCTAAAATGCTAAGAAATCATCTCTGGACTAGACTTGGTCAAGGCACTTAACTAAGAGGTGAAATGTGTGTGTCCCCTGTATTTCCTATCTGCCGCAGGTAGTGGCCAAAAGAAAAAGGAAATAGCTGTTAACTGGAAGGCACCTAATAATGGTAGAGAAACCCTTCTCTTGCCTTGATCTTGCCCAATTATATGGAAGACCCACAAAAGCCATTGTAGATGAGCCATGTGACGGAGATACCAGCAAATTTGTTTTTAAATGCAGTCGTGTAGCAAAAGTGACTCTATTTCAGAATGCAGTGACCTTGGATTTGTTGTTAAAGGAGAGTCTAGATTATTCTGGGTTTTAAACTGGTAGGCAAATCCCCACAAGTGGAAACCCGAATTTGAACCATGGCCAGATCTCACACAAAACTGAGAGTGGTAATGGACTCACAGGAAGCCATGGCTAATGTTTCTTACAAGTGTTAAGAAACAACTCACAGAATCACTCTCTTTCAGGGCACCACGGTGTCCTTATGAAGCCCTTGGCCCCACTGATCTATGCACGACTTTCCACAGACTCAAGTTTTGATGTACTAATTATAGACAAGATGGGAAAACTGGACACTCTATTCCAGAATTGAAAGTAACAGCTTTACTTGATCACCATCATGAAAATTGAAAGTAACAAGAAATTTGGATCCGGATCCAACATCCTCATAAAAAAAAAAAAAATGTGTTCATGCCAAGTTTTCTAAGTGTTAAAACTGAAGTGTGATTTGAGTACTATTGGAGCCCAGTGGAAGAAGAAGGTCAATAATCATGTGAGAAGAGACTGTTTTTATACCTTCTGATCATGAAGACCTCTATAGAAAGTTAGTCACTCTGAAGAGTAACAAAGGCCATCTGTTCGTGTCTACGGTATTCCTGCTAAAGGCTGACAGGGACTAAATGATCTTTTGATGTTTAATGCAAGCCTCTGGCAGTGAGTATTCTCTGCTTATCTGAAAATGGTATTTGGTAGTGGTTTAAAAGAGCTAGACAGGTGGGCGACTTCATTCACAGGAGTGACAGACACACCGGGCTAGAGGAAAGCATCTCAGAGGAGAGTACTTTGAAAGGGAAATCCCTTTGATTAGGTTTTCAAATTACTGAGGTAACGTGTTGGTGAAATTCATGACTCTTCCTAATAGAATCCTGAGTTTATGAACTGAAATGGCGTTACCAGAAGCCAGGTTTTGTTCATCTATGATTGTGGGGACAAGCTGCTTCTGGGTGAAAGGACTAGGAGAGGTGAACAAGATTCATAGTTTATGGAGGCAGATGGCTCTGTTTCTGAGAGTGTTTTCTGAGGCTTTCAGGATAAGTGGAAACACATCATGTGATTTCTGCCATGGCTTTCTCCTCAGGTGGAGCCTAGTACAGAGAGGAGATTTCAAAGAATAACACACTGATGTTCTGCAGGACCTGGATTCTAATTCTCCTATTAGATATTAGAATCTGAGTTTCCTAGTCTGAGAAGTGGCAAACTTGGACTAGATCATCATGGTTCAAATAGATATATATTTTTTTCCTATCAGTGATGAGAATTAAGGAGGCATGATTTGGAACTTGCTAGATCTTTCCAGATTCTCAAATCCATGATGCTACAGTCAAAAGCATTCTGAGTAGCAAAGACCCATTGGCTTGGAATAGTGAAGGAGTTTAGCTGCTGGGCTGTTGTTTTGATTAACAGACAAAGGTTGATAAAGAATGTTATTATGTAAATAACAAAATAATGGCATCTGAGGTTCTATTTCTGCACTGAATATTTTTGTATTATAGTCATTCTAAAACTAGATTTCTCCCAAAAGGTGAGAGAAGGCATCTGAGTTGAATGTAGGATGTGGTCAAAATTTAGCAGTGGTTGTCCTTCAGCTTCTGGTGGGCTCATGTTCAAGGAAGTGCCCACTCCCCACCTTCCCCCCCACCCCACCCCACAATCTGCTATGCTGAGGAACAGAAACACTGGCAAGAAATGAGGGAAAACTTCTTCAACTTAGGCAAAACCACTCTGGGCTCACCTACTCTTTATATCACTAGAAAAAAGAACTAGAGGGTCTTAAAAAGAAGAAGAATGGAAACTATCTTGCAAAGATGTGCCCTCTCGACTGGCATCACTTCTGCAGAAAGATTCTAAGAATCTGAAAGAGCATGGACTTGGAAACTCCATTTCCTCCTTCTTCATTTCAGTGTGATCAGCAAATCCACATATGTAAAAATGAGGCTTGTTTGGAGGACAGTAGTACTAGCTAATGCAACGGGGACAGTCCAGGCCACTGTTGTCCCCAGCTCAGAAGCAGACATGCGTCTGCCCTGGAGAACTATGATCTAAACTGACAAGCTAGAATACTGAAGATATGTAAGAAAACGATCTCCGAGGTGATTGGAGGAAGCCTTCATTTAAACTGCGACTAATGAATTAAGCATTAGGTGAATTAGCAAGATGATTCTTTTCTCTCGCCTTCTCTCGGATGGTGGGTACCACACTCATAGTCTGGGCTCATCTCTATTATTTTTGCAATTCTTTTCTGCACTTGGAATTTCTGCTTTCCAATTTTTGACCATTTATGTTAATGCCCACTCTTCACTTCCAGGATGGACTATAGTGTCTTGAGGAAAATTGCTGTCTTACCCTTATCTGGCTCCTGAAGGCACGTGAGGCAGGGCTAGCACGCACATTCAGTGCACTCTTAATGACTACTCATCAGCAAGCCCTGCCTTACCCTATTATCTTTCTCTAGCCCAGGGGCTCCGAGATGTCAGTCACCTGACTAGGGCCATTCTAATTGAGGTTTCCACTGATCTTCAGTGAAATGAGAAAAATGAAGGCAATGTAGACAGCTTTTCATAAAACCTAATTTATTCTATTTAGAGAACTAGAGTATTCTAAAATTATGTCTTGCTCCTACTTTGATATTGAAATGTCCTCTCTTTTATCAAAATAATGGTGAGAGTAGATGGCAATTACCTGTTCGTTATTTAATAGTCATAGTCAACAAAATAAAAATCTCATGAGTAAGACATACGTTTTCACTTCCTATTTCTTATTAAATATTGTTAGTCCACAAAATTGAAAAGTCTGGAAAACCCTGCTTTAGAAGACAGGACTTTTAATTTTTGTGGGGTTTTTTTGGTTGTTGTTTTTGCTTTTTGTTTAAAACCTTGTATATGTAGTATGTACCTTGGGTTGATGTTCTAGTAATGGTCCCTACTGATGCTGCCAGATTCCTCCCTTGGGAGCATTATGTCAGTTGAATGAGTAGAAATGCCCTAGTAACTACTACATCTTTGGGCAGACGCCTCTAATCATGAGTTAGTGGGCTGTGTGATTTGCTTGAGCCAATGGGTTGGCAGCAAATCTGACACCAGCAGACATCTGAAAAGAGTTTGGTGTTTTTTTTCTACACAGGGCTTGCCCTCTAGCTATTCTTGGAACCCTGCCTCTGCCACGCTTAAAGAGCCCAAGCTAGCCTGATCGATGGTGAGAGGCACGTGGACCAGTTATCCCCGTTGCCCTGGTCAACATCCCACCAACTGCCAACCATGTGAGTAAGACCATTGGTCCTAGCCAGCTTCCTGCCGGCTAACCAAGTGAGGGCAGGCACATGAGCAAACCCAGCAGAGACCACTAAGTGGCTGTTGCTTTAAGGTCCTATGTTTTGATGTAGCTTGCTCTGTGGCGATAGATAAGTGATACAGAGACATGGTGCCAGTCTTCAAAACACTGGAGAATCTCTGAGATCTTCTCAGACTTCTAAGGATGGCACAACCTCCATTGGCTAAGTGGATTTGGACTCTCAGGCCTATCTTCTCTTCGAGACTTACAGGCCTGTCTTTCTCTTATAAGATCTTCTCCAGGGCAGGAACCTAGGACAATGCCTGGTTTTCAGGAGCCGCTTGACCAACGTCTTTTGCACAAATCGAATGCCTATGATTGGCGCTGGCCTGATATCAGGAGTGACCCACCGAATGTGATCTGAAGGTTGTAGGAAAGGCTTCCTCTCTCCACACATCTCCTTGATTAATAGTTAAAATTTCAACATCAGCAATTTATTCTCTGTGCTGAAGTTGTGCTCCCCATGAGGCTTCTAAAAAATGCAAACATTCCTGGCTGGGTTAGCATACTGTCATCCTCTTCCTGTGAATGCACTTATCAGATATCTCTGGGTCACTGAGGGGTCAAAGTTGGGGTGAGGGTAAACAGCAAAAATGAGGAGAAATGCTGTGGGGTGACAAGGTCCCAGTTGCCAAACAGGGGGCTGAACACACTTTCCACTGTGGCTGAGTCAGCTCTGATTCCTGAGGAGAGCCCCAGCTATGAGCTGTGCTGCCCCCTCCAAGGAGAGGAGGAATGGAATCTGCCTGGCTCTGGACTCTTGCCCTGGGGGCGGGGATGGTTAGACGTGGGGAAAGATTCATCACCTCTCAGTACCAGCATTTCCCTTGGAAGTCCTCATCTGCTTCTTTGTACCCCCAAAGCAACATGTTTTCAATACTTTTGTAGGGTGCACATTAGCCCTCTATTCTTGGCTATACTTTCCATGGTCAAATCCTGGATGTCTCTTTACTTTTTCTTTGACTCTTTGGATGTGAATTGGTTTTGCCAACATGCCGAACCACGGTGATGAAAGCCACAGAGGGGTCAGGCCTATGGGATGCATGGCTTGCTGCTGCCAGTTTCCTTCTTTCTGAGCATTATCCAAGTTTAATGAGTTGAAACTCACCAGTATAATTAGCATGAGGCTTAAGATACTACTCTCTGTACGTAATTGAATTTAATTTACAGCTTGAATAATTGCATTTACATGTTCAACCAAATGTTTGTCTTTGTTGGTTCTAAAAGTCTCCATCCATATTTATCTAGGAAAACTTAGCAAGGCCAGGGATCACTGGTGAAGAGCTAGGGTGTTTCCGGCATCACTTTGCTTGAACTGGAAGGTGGATTTTCCAGTCCCTGGAAATTACCTAAAAGACTTTAGGCATTCTGATCTGAGACACTTCTCAGCTTTCTAGCTGTATAGCCTTAAGCCTCAAAAGAATGCTGTTCTGTTGCTTAATACAGCAACCTTTAGCCTCCTGGGGTGAAAAGTACTTAGCATAATTAAACTGCTGACTGTTCTTGAAGAGGGAAGGTGGGTTTTGTTTTAAGATTACAAGTGGCATTTCCAGGCACTTTGAGTTGAAGCCATCTTGATAGTATAGGGTATCTTGCATTCTGCCATCCTTGAATTGCAGGCATAGCAAACTAAAAGCGCTTGTAAGAGACAGTGTAATTTCATACGCAAGTTCCCTAGGGTACCCCCAGTCGTAGATGAAAGTATCTCTTCCCTCTCTCCCCCACCCCTTTCCTTAGTAAGCTAAAGCAGCGCCTGAGCAAGACAATGTTTGCAGAGCTGAGTTCTTCTTTCCCAGGCATTTGAAGCAAAGATTATAAAGACTTATGATCTCATCTTCAAGCCTCACAAGCAAATGTAGAGCAACTGCAAGGCTTGGCCGGGGAGGATCACTATCATTGAACTTCAGCTGAGACTTCTCTGCAGTTGGGCTTGCTTTAGACTACCATTTTTCAAACTAAAATAATGTGTAGATAGATCCTTTTTCCTTAAAAAAAAAAATCCACATTCCAGGGTTGAATTATAGTGCTACTTAAATATGTACAAACGCTAGCTTTAAAAAAAAAATAAAAATAAAAAATCAGCAAATGAAATAGAAACAAACCTATAAAACCAATGACATTTAAATGAACATCATTAATTAATTAATTAATTAATTATTTTTAAAGATTTTATTTATTTGACAGAGAGAGACAGAGATAGCGAGGTAGAGAGAGAGCAGGAAGGGGGAGGGGAGAGAGAAGCAGGCTCCCACCTGAGCAGGGAAGCCCTACATGGGGCTCGATCTCAGGACCCTGAGATCATGACCTGAGCTGTAGTTTAATTTAAAGAGATTTAATTTAAAGAGTTTAAATTAAAGAGATGTCCAGCTGGGGCTTTGAAGAAACCACATCACCTATGAATGAACTGGTCAAGACCGCTGCTACTATGGACAGTTTGCCCCATTCAAGTTATCGAGGGAGCAACGGACAACTCAGTCTTTGCCTCATTTTTCTGTGTCAGGACCAAATGAATTTTTGACACTGATAATGCCAGTGAGTCATTGGTCTTCCATGATGTGAATGTCCATCTATGTATGAAGTGTGTGTCTGTTCTTCTACCACAGCTCGTGACAATTAATGTCATGATGCTTTAGCAGCAAATGAGAACAGCAGGTAGGAGAAAATGTTGATTGTCCAGATCAGGGAACCAGACCACTCCCCTGAAAGCAGCCCCATCTCAATGAACAAACTCCAGGATCCAAGATCTGGGGTCTCCTTGCAATCTTCAGAAGGGATGAGGGATTTGGAGAGGGATTGATGCCAGTCATGCCTCCTCTTGGTCAGGCGAGCTGTCACAAGCACACGTCTGAAAACAGCCCGTTGTCTCAGCAAAGTCCCATCTATACCCCGTGACAGCAGAGGGCAGACAATGGTATCAGGAAGAACTTCACTTTGTGGCCAATATACCTGGTTTATCTGTGAAGATTCCTATTGCCTGTGGCCCCTATGAAAAGATGGTGCTCATTGGCCTTCACTCCATGGGTCAGAGCCTCAGAAGATGGAGTCCTCCTACCATCTGGAGGCCCAAGGCCTTATCCAACACCACGCTGGTTCTCTCCCCTGCTCTGAGAAAGCACATACCTCACCTATGCCAGTATTCATCTACTCTTTCTGCTGTTGAAGTTATCCATGCCCTGGGCAGGGTCCCAATGATGTATTTGGGAATCCGGTCCCAGGTCTTTATCAACTCTCTAATCCTATCAGCATTTTATATGATTTCACTCTTAGAGACAGTTTAGCAACCAAACCTTCAAGTTCTGAGCCTGTCAGCCTCCAGGACTTTTTCCCATCCCCTCACTCAGCCCTCTACTCAGGTGATTGCTGCCATTCTGCCATCACGCAGAGCTCTTCCAACTCTGAAAGCTTAACTCCCACATCTTACTCTCTGGCCATGAACCTTTGCTCACAGTACCTCAGATCTTTGCCCTCACCCAAACATCTGTGACTGCTCTAATTTATTCCATTTAACCACTTAATCTCAATGGTACATCCTTCTGGCCTAGACTTCTTGGACTATTGTTTCCATGACTCACTTGCCAACATTCTTGGTTCCTTTGATCTATTGTTCTTCTGTTACACATGCCCCATAAAACTCCGACTCCAAATCAACTTAACTGTTTGACTTCTATGTTTTCTTATATTACAAACCTCTTAGACTGCTAATGCTGATTTATAACCTCAATTAGACTTAAAGCTGCCCAGGAATCTTTCTCTCTCTCTCTCATTCCCCACAGTGGTTATTTCAAACCTCCTCTACCCTCAAATATTCTACCCTGGCATAACTTCTTATACTTTTAGCAAGGAACTAAGCTCTTATTTCACTAAGAAAATAGAATCCATTATATAGAAATTCCCTCCATGTTCTGCTACCCTGCCTAAATCTTAGCATCAGAATCTATTCTTCTTGCTTCTTGATTGAATAGGAGAATTTACCTACTTGCTCATCAGCTCCCATCATGCTAATGCTAGCCTGGGGGTAATTTTTCCTCCTCTGCTCAGGATTGGATCTCTCCCTGCTTCTCAAGAGGCTTTGTTATTCATCAGTTATCCCTTCTGTCTCCTATACTTCAGCCACTTTCTATTGGCATCTTTCCACCAGTATCTGAACACACTCAAGTTTAACCTACATTTAAATAAAAATTCAACTCCCACTTAATCTCATCTGTTTCTTCCTATCACCCTGTCTCCTTATCTTCACAACAAGATCCATTGAAAGAGTTGTCCACTCACACTGTTTTCACTTAATCAATCACCTCCTATTCACTTCCTTATCCATGGCCTTCAGGCTGCTATACCCATCCTTGCACCAATACCCCTCCTGCAGCTTGTCTTTCTGTCCTTAAATCCAATGCAGGATTTCATTCCTTATCTTGCCATCATCTCTGTGACACTGTAGACCACTATCACCTCTTCAACACTCAACCTTGGCTCCTGTGGCACTGCACTCTTCTGGTCTCCTTCCCATCTCTCTGGCTGTTGTTTCTCACTCTTATTTTTATCTCTGTTCCCTTAGTTTTGGAAGTTCTTGGAATTCTCTCTTAGACCTTCTTCTCTACTTACTCTATATATTTTTGCTAGGCATTATCAGTAATTGCATGGTTTCAAGTTGTTGAAGAACTATGGATGGAGCAAAGACGGACTTGAATTCCGGCCAACGGGGTGCCATTCAGAGGTGAGTAATGATACCTAGTAACCTCATCTCTGGGAACATTTTCAGTCTTGGGGCCAAGACTGAGGGTTATACTTGAATTGACTCACTCAGAGGCACACTCCTAACAGAAAGAGAAACAACTAAGTCTTATGTTTGAAATACCATATTGGAAATTTAAGAGACCCAAAAGTGTGGCCTTTTCCCCTTACAAGATATTTATTAAATTATGGGATGGCATGAGCATGATGAACTAAAGATGGTCACAATTTCTCAGACATTGAGAGTCAGGATCTGTGTGCCCACTCTTGAGTCTGCTCTGTGTCTGCTTTGACAAATAAAACCATATGGAAGTGATGCTATAACAAATTCCAAGCTAGACTTTAAGAAATCTGAAGCTCCATTTCCTGCCTCTTAGAACCCAGACTCCATGCTGTGAGACTATCCAAACAGATCCATGGTAAAGCTTATGTAGAGAGGAATCTGTCAATAGCCCCAGCTACACTCCCAGCCAACAGATAGCACAAACTTGTCAGACATATGAGTATACCATCATTGAACTAGGTCCTTCCAAACCTAGTTGGGTCACCCTCACTTGATGCTCCATGGGACAGAGAAGAGGCAATTCCTTCAAGCCCTGCCCAGACTGTAGATTCATGATCAAGATAATGATTGTTGCTGTTTTAAGCAGCTAATTTTGGGGGCTGGTTGTTAAGAGGCAACAGATAACTGGAATAGCATGTAAAAGACTTGAAAACAATGTCAAATTCTTCTCAAAGACTCAGTAAAATCTTCCATAATCTTAGGAGCTTTGAGGGAGAAAGTTCTGCTAGGGAGAAATGGGTCATCTCTGCCTCAAGATATTTACTAATGCCATTGATTTCAGAGCTATTAGGGAGAGTTGGAGGCAATTTAGGGTATTGAAGAGGGAAGCAAGAGAAAAAAGAGCCAAGTCCACAACTTTTGAAGTGAAGAACTGAATTCCTAGCAATATTCCAGGGCCGAGGAGGCAGAAATCTCAGGCTCTTAATAAAAACCTCAGAAGGGCCATTCACCTCTCCCAGCCTAAAAAATGGTTGGATAAAAGATGAAGTTAGTCATGCTAAGACTACTAAGCAGCCCTGTGTGAGCTTAGTCTATGACTGTATCAAAGTGATTATCCCATTATCTTATCTACCTAGTAGGAAAGCAAGAGGATATACTTCCTGGTTAAAGATGACATCGGGAGCTTTTGTGACTTTTTAAATAAATATTGTCCAGCATAGTACCAAAACTAAGTAGACTACTGAAGTTATAAGAATATGTAACCCATACTCAGTACAGAATAAAAGACAATAGGAGACCCATAGAAAATCAGAAATGGGCATTAAATACAAAGGCTTTAAAAATCATTATGATTGGGGTGCCTGGATGGCTCAGTGGGTTAAACCTTTGCCTTTAGCTCAGGTCATGATCTCAGGGTCCTGGGATGGAGCCCCACATCGGGCTCTCTGCTCGGCAGGGAGCCTGCTTCCTCCTCTCTCTCTGCCTACTTGTGATCTCTTTCTCTGTCAAATAAATAAATAAAATCTTAAAAAAAAATCACTATGATTAATGTGTTAAAAGAAAATATAGAAACAGATGTACAAAAATGGATGAAAATAAATAATTTCAATAGAGGATTGTAATTCATAAAAAAGAATCAAATGGATGGCCTAGAAATGTAAAATGCAGTATTCAAATTTATGATCTGCTTGGATGGTTTTAAATTAAGAGCAGAGACAGTAAAATACAAGATTAAGAACTCAAAGATGAATCAATTAAAAAAAAAAGTGAAACACAAAATCAGCTGGGTGGAGGTGGGGGGAAGGGATGGAGAAAACAAATAAAGCACAGGAGAAATGTGAGGATCAGTCCAAGGTCTAGAATATGTGTGAGTAGAATTCCAGGAGGAGAAAGAGAATGAACAGTTTCAAAAAAATATTTGAAGTGATAATTGCTGATTTTCAAAATGATTGAAGACACAAATTAATAGATTCCAAAAAATTAGTGAATCTTAAGTAGAATATATATAAAGAAGCCACCTGTAGGCATGTTGTAGTTGAACTTCTAACCAAAAACAAAGAAAAAATCTTTAGAGTAGCTTGAGAAGAAAAGATATTACATTCAAATGAGAGACAATGAAATTTATGGCTGACATTCTGTTGGGAATCATGGAATCCAGAAGACAATGGAATGACAGCTTTAAAGTGCTAAAGTAAAATAAATACATAAATAAATACATAAACAAATAAAAATTCAATGGGAAAATGGTAGTGAAATTAATATCAAAATTGAAGACAAAAACAAAGGCATTTTCAAACAAGAAAAAGTTGAGAAATTTTTTTTTCCAGACAAACTATACGAAATGTTAAAGAAAGTTGTTCTCGTCAAAGAAAAATGATTCCAGATGGAAGCTCAGAAATGGAAGATTAAGAACACTAAAAATGTGAATATAGGGGTACATATAAAGTATCAATAATTTATAGCAAAGTTAAAAATAATATCTGTGGGTTAATGAAGCAAATTATACTACATAAATGATTGGAGGTAAATGGAGATACATGGTTGAAAAGTTCTTGAATTTTGGGGAAGTAGTAAGGATGCTTACTTAAGGTGAACTATAACAAGGTAAGGTTACATATGTAAGGTTACAATGATGTAAAACTGAACAACTTATAAAGGAAAAAACATTAAAATACAATTAACCTAGAAGAAAAAAGGAAGGGAGTGATAAAGGAGTAGAAAAAACAGAAGATACCAATTATAAAGAAATAGAATTGAGTCACCTCCAGAAAAATCACACACAGACCGTTAAATCAAATTATTTAATTAAACCATTGAACACCTGTCAGAGTGAATGTGAAAACTATTATATGGTCACCTGAATTCCCCTGGTGGGGACCTATAAATGCAACTTGCATTCACTTCTGCTGTTTTTCATACGATGCAGGCACAGCACCTAGGCAGGCCCATATGAATCTCCCCAGACTGGAAGAGGCTATCTGAAAATAAGACCTCTCCTAGCATCATTCAAAAATCCCTTTGTTGGGCTCTTGACCTAGACTGTGTGCTCTTTCTCTCCTCCTCAGGAAGTCTTCAAAAATCACTTTTGCTATGCGCTTGTTCCTTACCTAAGGATTCGCCTTGCTTTATATATATTTGACTGAGTCATAGACATTTAAATTATTTTGACTGCTGTCATGTGTATAGTAAGTATTGATATTCAACACCTTAGAAAAGGGGAGGAAACAGAATGCCTGGCATCAGTCAAGAGTGGCATGATAATACAAACAAACAAAATAAACCAGATGGTAAACTTAAATCCAATTATGTCAGTAATTACATTGAAGTAAAGATTATCAGACAGGATAAGAAAAGCAACTATAAACTCTTCACAATACAACACTTTAAATATAAGGGCAGAGAAAGGTTGAAAAAAGTTATATCGATACAGTCCCCAACCAAAAGAAAATTAATGTACCTACATTAATATATGAAGAAGGCATAAGACATTTTACTAGAGATGATGTTAAAAACTCAGTTCAAGAATGAGATATTACAATTCTATTTTGTTTCCCCAGTAACAAATTTCAAAGCATATAATGCAAATATCAACAGAATTTTTAAAAAGAAGTGGACATATTCTCATAGTTGAATATTTTAATGTTCTCTCTATAACTGGTAGAATCCAGTAGATAAAAATATCATAAGGGTATAGAAGGATCTGAACAACATAATTACTTAAGACAGAAAAAAGATAAAGATTACACATAACAATAGCAAAATCATTCTTTTCTATTATGCATGAAACACTGACCACAATGGACCATGTGCTTGGCCACAAAGAACGTTCTTCAAAACACAAAAGAATATAAAACACATAAATCATGTAGAATAGTCTTGGACTACATAATGGTGATTTAAATACTAAAAAACAACCTGAGGGGTTTTGAAGGGGCAGGAGGTGGGAGGTTAGGGGAGCCTGGTGGTGGGTATTAGGGAGGGCACGTATTGCATGGAACACTGGGTGTGGTGCAAAAACAATGAATACTGTTACGCTGAAAAGAAATTAAAAAATCAAAATAAATTAAATACAAATAACAAAAAGATATTTAGAAAATCATCAAATGTTTGAAAATTAAGTAACACATTTCTAAAAAACTCATGGACAATGAAAAACTCACAGTGGAAATGATAGCGTTTCAGTTGAATGATAGTAAAACTATGAGAACTTGTGGGCGCAGTTAAAGCAGTACTCCAAAGAAGTTTTCCAGCTCTAAATTCACATTTAACTTTTTAAAGATTTTATTATTTATATGAGAGAGAGAGCACAAGGAGGGCTGAAGAGGGAGAGGAGGAAGTAGACTCCCTGCTATGCAGGGAGCTCTATGCAAAGATTTGTTCCCAGGACTCTAAGATCATGACCTGAGCTAAGGGCAGATGCTTAACTGACTGAGCCACCCAGTTGCCCTCATTTCACATTTTAGAAATAAAACTGGAAACCCAAGTTCCTGTACCAACTAGAAAAAATAGGAGTATATTATATCCCTCCCTCAAAAAACCCCACAAATGACAGCAGATTTTTTTAATGGTTTTTTATAAAGTTTAATAAAACAGACAAATCCCTAGGAAGATTGATTTCAAAAATCACAGACAAAAAACAGAACTTAATAATATGAAGACTCAAAAGAGGGACAAAAATAATAGGTTCTACAGATGTTAAAAAAGTAGCATGTGGCTATGATAAACAATTTTTAAATTTTAAAATTAGATAAAATAAACAAATTCCTACAAAAACACAACTTATCAAAAGTGATACAAGTAGAAAATTTAAAAACGAAATAGTTCTGTATCTAGCTGATCTGTAACTAAAACCTTCATACAAAGAAAACTCCAGGCCCCAATTGTTTTACTGATGAATATTTCTAAATAATGAAGAAGAAACAATTCTTTAAGAAAGAAAAAAAGAATCATTGTTTTAAATAGGAAGATCTGTTGGCTATCCATGCAGGAGGAAAAATGAACTTTGATCCTATCCCCATACCACATACATAAACAACTTAGAAGTAGATTATAGACTTATTACACAAAAGATTAAATCATGAATCTTCTGGAAGGAAACATAGGCTAATATCTTCACTTTCTTAACTTAACTAGAAAATCTTAACTAGACAACAATTTAATAAGTAGAAATTGGTGAGTTGTACTTTATTAAAAATAAAAGCCTCCATTCAGATAAATGAGATACCATTAAGAAGCAAAGAAGCAAGCCATTGACGAGGCTATCCAACAAAAGACATGTGCCTATCATATGTATATAACTTCCACTAATTAATAAGATAAAGATTGGCAACTAAATTGAAAAATGAGCAAAATACTTTGAACACATGCACTTCATAAGAGAATACCCAAATTTAAAAAAAAAATATGAAAAGGTGTTTATTCCTCAGAAAAATACAAATTACAGCCACAATAAAATATGATGTTCATGTCAGAGTGGCTTAAATTAAAAGACTGACAATCCCAAGTGTTGGAAAGAATGTGGGATAACTGTTGCTCTCATACATTTAGCTGATGAAAGTGTAAATTAATGCGATTAGTTTGGAGAAAGTGTCTGACAGCCCCTAGTAAGGATATCTATCTACCTACCTACCTACCTATTTACCTACTATCTTTTATCTATCCTTTTACCTAGTAATCTAGTTACCCAATTACACTCCTGGACATATATCCAACAGAAATACATACTTGTGCCCACCAAATACACGTACTTGAATCTTTATAACAGTGATGTTTGTAATGGCTAAAAGCTGGAAGCAACGCATCCATCACCTGAATGGATAAAAAATCGTGATATATCAAATACAGTGGAATACAATGAAAGATGAGAACAACTTACTTTTACAAGGAAGAAGATGGATAAACCTCACTGATATAAAGTAGACTGAAAGAATATAGACACAAAAGATTAGACACTGTAGGCTTCCATTTGTATAAAGTTCCAAAACCAAGCACAGCTAATCTGTGGTGACAGAGCTAACAATAGCAGTTACTGCTGGATATGGAGTATCAGCCAGGTGCCGGAAGTCTCCCATGTCGTGACCTGCAGAGTGGGGGCAGGAGCACACATATGGAAAAAATCACCACCTTAGAGTTCTAAGATTTGTGGATTTTATCATATTTGAGTTATAAATCAGAAACAAAAATCCCAACAACAGACTGATGTCTTCCAAATCTATTCACCCTTATGTCTTCTTGGTTTTCTCAAAAGGCAATGGGAAAGCCAAGCCCTCATTGATTGAACCAGTGAAGATACAATGAGCTACTTTTAGAGGGAGACAGTTTATTATGGAAAAAGAAAGAGCAGCCAAAGGTGCTAGCTTCCTGTAGTCCTTGTCCAACACACCAAACAGGCCAACACTGAAACAAAAGGGGCTGATGCCAACACCATGAGTCATGGGCTACTCCGTTGCTGAGGAGCCAACTCCAGACTCCAGCTAAGTAGGCTTGTATTCTGGAACTCTGTTCTGAGGGGGGCAGGACAGGAAGGCTTCTACCTCAACAGAACTTTGGAGGTAATGGGAAACTGTCTCATGACAGTCTCCAGAAGAGAGGGAGGTGAGTGGGGGATGGGAACAAGAGATGGACTCAGAGCAGCCCCCCCACCCTCTCTTGTTCTCAGAGGATTATAAGGCTTCCTGCCAAGATTCAGATTAGCTCTGGCTTTGCCTGTGTGTCTTTGCCTCTGTGGCCTCTACGGATATGTGCGAGGTTGCCAAGGTGCCATGGAGAAGCCATTCCCCTTCAGGTTTCAGATCTGTGTATTGAGTTTTTACCTGAAATATCTTAGAGGTGAACCCTATAGGCCCCTCCAATTCAGTGTTTTCAGAACTGTGTTGATCGCCAGCGTTCCAAAGCCAAACCTCCTCCAGTATTCGCCACCTCATCTGCCAAACCCAGACTGTGAGGTATGAAGCTTAACACCTACATCTCCATTCAACCCACTCTTCTTCCAGTGTTTGTTATCTGTGTGGATGGCAACAGCACCCTCCCCGTTGTGACAGCGAGGAACTCGAGTCATCCTGTTCGTCTGTGTATCCAACGCAAACCACCAAGTTCTTTGGAATTTTACCTCTTAAACATCTCTTGTAGGCACCCAATTCTCTTTGCTTCCATCCCCATGCTGGCTCCCTGCCTATCACGTTCCTTCCCAATGGTGTTCTGCTCAAGCAATCTCTTCTAACAGGAATGACCTTCCCACTTAGATTAGACTCTCTCAGATTCTCAGCCCAGTTGCTTCCCTTTCCGTGATCTGCTAATAAAACAAAAAACAATAATGACAAAGCGAATATATTAAAAAAAATAAAACCAAAGATCCCTATGCAATTAGATCTTAAAGCCTGTTCTCCAGCATTAAGCAGACATGGCATCTGGGGCTTCCTTCCCGCATTCCCACCAAACTCCCTCTCTAATCAATGTCTGCTTTAACCTTTCCCTATTCGTTCCCCTTTATTTTTCCCTTCCAATTTAGTTTCTGTGATCAACTGAATAGGTTCCCAATGTGTACAGTGGGGCCACAGTGCAGTCCGCACCTGCCCTCTTCCCATCTGGACTGACCTTATTGCCTCATGGGGAAAGCAGCTGCCTAAAAGTTGTGTAACTGGAAGCCAGAATGAAGAGATCTCTGCCTTTCCCAGATGTATCTCCTCTTGACTTCGCCACGGGGACTAAAGGATGAACTTACTCAACTTTAGACTGAAGTACTAAATGTCCCATTAAAGTGCAAGTCAGTTCCTGCCAGAGCCACATCTCCACCTAAGTTTACTGCCTGAACCACCATTTTACCTTTTCCACAGTTTCCAGACACTCATCATTTACATTTATTCATTCATTGAGCACAGGTAACTGAGGACTATTTGATTAGCATTTTGTCCTGAGGATGCATTGCTGAAAGACTAGTGTTTCTTGCCCTTTGGAGAGAAGGTAGATATTATGCAGCTAATTACACAAGATTGTGATTACTATTCATTTACCCACTCAATCATACATCAAACATGTATGTACTCTGTACTAAGTATGATGCTCAGTACTGGGAATGCAAAAAGTGACCAACACATCACATTCTACACCTTCATGAAACTTGCATTCTAATCAAATATAACTCAAGAGGGGCACCTGGGTGGCTCAGTGGGTTAAGCCTCTGCCTTCGGCTCAGGTCATGATCCCAGGGTCCTGGGATTGAGCCCCACATCGGGCTCCCTGCTCAGCGGGGAGCCTGCTTCCCCCTCTCTCTCTGCCTGCCTCTCTGTCTGCTTATGATCCCTCTCTCTATATAAAAAAATAAATAAAATCTTAAAAAACAAAAAAACAAATATAACCCAAGAGGACATAAGATTGAAGGTGAGGTAAGAGCTACAAAGTGTACACAGTTGTATGAGAGTATATAATTAAATATATTTATATATATAAATAATATATTATATATTATATTATATATATATATATCACTCTGTAATTAGGAACACTGGCTTCATCTGGGAGATCACAGATGATTTTTGATGACTTTTGAGGGATTATGTATAAAATAAGATGGAGGCCTGAGTGTGGAGGCTGGTCTTGTAAATTCTCTTTCAATTCTGTTGATAAATCAAAGAGAAATTCTCATTTGTGTTCTGGAGCAGCCTTACCACATCTGTAACCCATATTAATTTCTCATTTAAATAGAGAAGGCCGTCTTATGCTCAGGGTGGACTATAATATTATCAATATTCTTTCATTTCTCATGTTAATTATTGTTGTTAACCACATATTGGTAGCCACTTGGACTAGTTTTTCACTTACCCATTTCAACACAGGAGGATATCTACTGTGTGCCTTCTATGCCATTCTAGGAAATTTCCATTTTTTTCCTGAAGATATTGGGGAAACCACTGTGGGATTTTACACAGAGGAATAATATGACCAGATGTCCTCTTGAAAAATGACTCTGGCTGCTTCTCTTTGAACTTTTCATTAAAAAACAAAAACAAACAAAACAAAACAAAACAAAAAAATGAGGGGCGCCTGGGTGGCTCAGTCATTAAGCCTCTGCCTACAGCTCAGGTCATGATCCCAGGGTCCTAGGATCGAGCCCCACATTGGGCTCCCTGCTCAGTGGGAAGCCTGCTTCTCTCTCTCCCACTCCCCCTGCTTGTGTTCCCTCTCTCGCTGTGTCTCTCTCTGTCAAAGGAATAAATAAAATCTTAAAAAAAAATCTATGGAAGTATTCTAAAATTTGTGAGAGTAAAAAAAAAAAAAAAAATCCTTCTTGCCACCCTTCTGCTGCTCTTCAATGAAGCACGATTTTCTATCTTCCACTTTCTGCACTTGGAGAGTGTGCCAAGAAAGAATGTCCAGACTTAATGTAAAATCATAGCTGCTGGTGCGGAACTTCAGGCTACCTCTGTGGGCTTCCTCTTCACCCCTTGGCAAAGCTGACTCAGATTCTCCATGTCATTGGCTGGTTGGCATAATCCTCTGTGACCGCTGGAGCAGGGCTAACTCTTCTCCTACAAATGAGGTGGCGGAGCTTGGCTCGACCGAAACATTCTGAGATGGGTTGCTCGTCGGCTAGCCACGGGGCCATTAAAGATAATCGCACTTTCATGCACCTGGGACTCTGAGCCATGTGGCTTACCTTTTGGTAGGTCTTCCACGGTGTCACACCTTCTTGAAGACTTCTCTGTCGGTGTCCCTTCATGACTGCCCTTCACCCTTCTACTACTCCTCTTCCACATTTAACAACAACCATTAAAAGACGACTTTCATTTCACTTTCATACTTCAAGTGATTTTTTTTAAAAGATTTTATTTATTTATTTATTTGACAGACAGAGGTCACAAGAAGGCAGAGAGGCAGGCAGAGAGAGGGGAGGGGAGAAGCAGGCTCCCTGCCGAGCAGAGAGCCCGATGTGGGGCTCGATTCCAGGACCCTGGGATCATGACCTGAGCTGAAGGCAGAGACTTTAACCCACTGAGCCACCCAGGCGCCCCTTCAAGTGATTTCTGACAGTGATGCTCCCTCCCCTTTCAAGTAGGGCTCAGGGATCACGTGGAACGTGGCGATTATAATAGATCTGCTTTGGGGAGAGGGTGCTTCTCTCTCAGCATCTATAAATTTCATTACAGACCTGGCATTGTAGGGTGGATGCTCCTTGCTAATTTTTTTCCCCTTTATTTTCCTTCCTCTGAGAAGCACATTATCACCACTATACTAAATGCCTTGAGCAAAACTTAATTCATTCCACGGATCCACATCTGTAAAACAAGCACTGATGGGGAGAGCTGTTTGAAATGAAATAAGAGCTGAAGCTTACAAAGTTAAAAAAAAAAAAAAAAGAGAGAGAGAGAGAGAAAGAAAAGAAAAGAAATGGGCTGACATCCCTCTCTCAGTGTGAAAGGATTAAGATGGTTTTAATTATCTCACCTGGCTTTGGTTATTGCATTTATTCCCGCTCCCCATTGTTCCCTTTCTATAGCTAATATGATAGCATAAGGTCTGGTGTTATCATCTGGATTCCTCCCTTTAGGAAAGTTGAAGAGCCCCAGGTTAGAAAGTAAAAATCACAGTTCTAAATGTGCATAAATGCGTGATGACAAGAGCAGAGGCTTAAGTTCCTATGCTCAGTCATGTACAAATGCCAGTAATAACCGGAGACTCAAGATGGAATATCTCACACTTCTTTTGAATAAAGTAAACGGATTTCTAATGTGATCTGGATGTGAAAAGATGTGATTATTGAAGGTATTGATGCGATCTCTCGGAATGTAATCTCAGACCCTGCCTCCAGGCCAGGCCAGTTGTATACACACCAAGGCAGGGTGTTCGGGGCATGGAATTTTCTTTCGTTGACTAAAATATATACAGGCACCAACACAAAGAAATGGTTACTTCTTGGCCTTTATTTTAAGATGATGGCAGACATCATCTTAATATTTCCTGTTTTTTCCTATCAAGAACTCTGTTTGACCTGACTGGGAGCAGGGAAAGGAATTTTCCATGAGTCTTTTTTTTTGTCTTAACACCTGAAAATTCTCCCATGATAAAGACTTGACAGCAGCCTTGAGCATGGACTATGTTAAGGGAAAACTTGAAGGAGAAGAGAGTGAATAATATATTGCAAAGTGGAACCAATCCAGGGAACCGGAAATTATTATTATTCCAAACCTTGGGGGTGGAGGAGTAGGGTGACGCAAAGGGAATGGGGAGACCTTGCGTGGGCCTAGGGGGCTGGATCAGCAGGCAAGAAGAGCAGCCCTTCTCCAGCCATGGAGGTGAGAAATGGTCAGCACGGAGCCATGCAGAACAGCTCAGGGAGGAGCCATAAGATGGATGGGCCCTGCCGTCCTGCTCTCAGTCACTTTGCTGGGGGGGGGGGGGGGTCTCTTGGGTGCTGCTTTTGTTCGGGATCCATAAGCACCAAGAAAAGGAAATGAGCAGAAAATGATGGGTCTATCAGCCTCTGATTGGAGCGAACTAGCAGGCCGTGATGGGCATGTAACCCTTATCCTAGCCCCAGAGATCCAAGACCGGCCAGAAAAACAGGCTGACTTTCTGGAGGGGTATGTCACATGACTCGTGGCTGAGACACATTTTTTAAAAGGCCTGAGCATGCAGAGTATCTTGGATGATCAATCAAGGAATCAGTGGTCAAAAGAAGACACCCCCACCCCAGCCGTCCCGAGGCTCCTCATGCCATCCAGGAGCTCTCAGAGGGGCGCGGACAATCTCTCCTCCCTTTGGAAACATCAAAGGCAAAAATCAAAGACATTATTTTCAATTTGATTCTTTTTTTTTTTTTTAATTTTTATTTTTTTATAAACAAATTTTTATCCCCAGGGGTACATGTCTGTGAATCGCCAGGTTTACACACTTCACAGCACTAACCATAGCACATGCCCTCCCCAATGTCCATTACCCAAAATCTATAAAGAACTTATCAAACTCAACACCCAAAGAACAAATAATCCAATCAAGAAATGGGCAGAGGACATGAACAGACATTTCTGCAAAGAAGACATCCAGATGGCCAACAGACACATGAAAAAGTGCTCCACATCACTCGGCACAGGGAAATACAAATTAAAACCACAATTTGATTCTTATAACTGAGTGCCCCACCGATCAGGATGAGCAAGGGTCGAACACGTTAGTGCCCATATAAAATGGCTTTTGGAAAAGTAAGATCTGATCCGCTGAGCCGAGTGAACATGACAAGCTGTAATCAGTGAAACCAAACTTCACAGCCAGTGGGACACTTGGTGTCTTCGCCTGGCTCAAGGGAGCTGGCTGCGGCCGTGGTGCGGAAGGAAGACAAAAAATTCTACCCCGCAGAAGTGCTCTGTGTCTGGTGCAGTCTCGAGGTCACTTTGATTTTGTTTTTTTCAGCTGTGTTCATCCCACTGATCCCATTAGTCAGGAATCGCGCCTGTTTGTGGAATCTGGGCTGTCCCTGGGGCTTCCCACTGAAGTCAGGGCCATGCAGCTTCGGCCAGCGCTGAGAGCAGGTCTGGGTTTGTCCCTTCTATGAAGGTAAAAACAGGTTAAGAGCTGCCAATCAATAAAATGCAGATGAAGGGAGTGGTCATGATCAGATTACCCTCCAAAGTCAATTTATGGCAATCCCAGCAACCCCAAGGGTGAGAGGGTGAGCATCTAAAGAACTCCATGGACTCTGTCCAGAAGAAAGAAATCAGAGGTGGTTTTTCCCTAAATCTTTTATAAGGGGGCGCCTGGGTGGCTCAGTGGGTTAAGCCTCTGCCTTTGGCTCAGGTCATGATCCCAGGGTCCTGGGATCGAGCCCCGCATCGGGCTCTCTGCTCGGCGGGGAGCCTGCTTCCTCCTCTCTCTCTGCCTGCCTCTCTGCCTACTTGTGATCCTGCTCTGTCAAATAAATAAATAAAATCTTAAAAAAAAAACTTTTATAAATTATAAAAATTTTCAACTGGAGTGAAAGGAACCTGCCTGTTGTCCAACAGAATCCCCTTGCCTTTGATTTCTAGAGGTTGACATCGGGGATCAAAATGAAGGGATCTATAGCACCATGGCCAGCTGAGTAAGCTTGCCTCACCCCGGGCAGGAAGGGCTGGTGCTCAGCTCCTGGCTGGCTGAGGAGCAGCAAGAAAGCAAACTTTCGTGAACATTGTTGACGATAGCGCCACCTCGGATTGTGCCTCTCAGGCAAGAAGTTCCCACCACTGCCTACAGTGGCCATCAAGCCCTCTTTGACAGGGCTAGTCATTAGAAAGTTTTTCTTTTTGTTAAGCCCTCATCAGCTTTATTATGCCTCCCACCTCTTCACAAAGGACACATGAATTTTAAAATGTCTTTGCCCTGGAGCCAAAAGCACTCCGTTATAAATACTGTATTTGCCAAATTCAGATTAAAAAGTCGATGTGTACTCTTGAGTGGCAATCGAAAGAATGTGTCCCATCTATGCAGGCTCATGTGAACGTGGCTTGACTCCATTTTGGCATTATGAGCTGACGCATATGAAATCGCTCATTTTGTAGACCACCAATGATTGACAACTGGCCACGTGACAGGATTCAACCTGTACTATAATGGTTAAGAATGCGGATTTTGGAGCTCCTTCTCCCACCTAGTAGCTGTGATCTTCGGCAAGTTACTAACAACTCTGTACCTTAATTTCCTCATCTTGATAATATTTATTTCATAATTATAATATTATTTTCACAACATAAAAAAAAAGAATGGGCTAATATATGTAAAGCATCTAGAAGAGTTCTTGGCGTTTAGAGAAAATTATTCATTCCCTTTTCATAGGATCTCCTGGCTGTAATTAAATATCTTATTCTAGAAGGACAGAAGCTATGTGGGGTGCGGTGGATAGCTGCAAGAGGGACATTTGTCTAGGACTTCCTGTTCAAAATGGGCTTCATTGTAAATTTCTGACGTTATCTCCGAATGAAGGTAAACATACAGTCACACAGACACAGACAAGATGTACAAACTACTATAAATTGTAATAAGGTATTAATTATTAACACGTAAATTTATCATAATATTTAGAGATTTGTTTTGTCATATCTTCATTTTTCAATGTATTTGAACCTCATCAAGATATAAGAAATAACACAGAGGACATGGGGAGATGGAGAGGAGAAGGGAGTTGGGGGAAATTGGAGGGGGAGATGAACCATGAAAGACTGTGGACTCTGAGAAACAATCTGAGGGTTTTGGAGGGGCGGGAGGTGGGAGTTTGGGTGAGCCTGGTGGTGGGTATTATGGAGGGCACATATTGCATGGAGCACTGGGTGTGGTACATAAACAATGAATTCTAGAACACTGAAAAGAAATTTAAAAAAAATAAAAATTTTTTTAAAAAAATATACAGTTGACTCAATCTTCTCAGTTTTGGCAGAAAAGGTAACAGCTAAAGCCACTAACTCCTACATATTTCTTATGTGAAATACAGAAGAAGAATACTGCTTAAGGTATAAAAAATGCCTCTCTTCTAGAGCCATTGGGTTCCACAAAGAGATTACCTCTATTTCTAGCTCAATGCCATGTTCAAGTGCTGGGCAGGGGACTGTGGTCACTGGCTCCATTGAGTAGCTTGTCTCACTGCCCAAGGACAAGAGATGCAAACTTAAGCTCTTTGCCAGTGTTTCAAAAATGTCCTATTGAAAAAGATATTTAGGAAAAGAGAATCAGAGGTCCCACTGTACTCCATAAATTTAGATTTTCTAATACTTACCATGAACTAAGACAACTAAGAACTATTTATTTACATGACATTTTAATGACTGTTGCCACAGATTGCTTTCCTAGATTGCCTGCCTAATGGGTCAGTATGAGAGACAGCTCAGTTCAGAGTCTTTGTTGATTCTACTACAATAATACTGTTTTGATTCCCAGTGGTGTCCACTTTATTCATAGAGGAAAATCCCTGTTTGGTCTTGGAACCAAGAGCAGAAAATTTTGTAAATTGGCTGAATTTCCATTTTCAAGACAGCAGTTAAAAAGCTTAGAACCAAATTTATGCTTCATTAAATAAGTAAGTTTTTCTTATTCTTATTCTAGGGTCCATTTTTCAACTTGATTTTCTTTTGCTTTTTAAAAACAGCCTTATTGAGGTATTATTTATATACAACAAAACTGGCCAATTTTAAGTGCAAAATTCAATGAGTTTTGACAAATATGTGGAGCTGAGGAAATACCACCCTGATGACATATAGGACATTATACTCAAAAATGAATCATTGAATACTACATCAAAAACTAATGATGTACTGTATGGTAACTGAGATAACAATAAAAAACTAAATAAAACAAAACAAAAGAACATTAAAAAACTCCCTGCTTCTCATTTCCCACCAATCTCCCTTTCCTGGGCCTTAGAAACCACTAGTCAGGGGCACCTGGGTGGCTCAGTGCGTTAAAGCCTCTGCCTTCAGGTCAAGGTCTTAGGGTCTTGGGATCCAGCCCTGCACATCAGGCTCTCTGCTCAGTGGGGAGCCTGCTTCCCTCTCTCTCTCTCTGCCTGCCTCTCTGCTTACTTGTGATCTCTCTGTCAAATAAATAAATAAGATCTTAAAAACAAAACAAAAAAAAGAAACCACTAGTCAGCTACTGTAGTTTTGTCTTTTCTAGAATTTTCTATAAATAAAATCATATAGTCTTTTGTGTTTGGTCCCTTTTACTTAGCATAATCTTTTTGAGACTTAATGTATGTTGTTGAGTGTATCAACAGTTCATTCCTTTCTATTGCTAAGTACTATTTCCATTGTGTGAAGATATAGATATGCTAAAATAGAAATTGATTCCAGTTTGGGGCCATTCTAAATAAAGCTGTTACACACCTTAATTTACGTCTTTGTGTGAACATATATTTTCCATCATCTTATCAAATACATAAGGGTGGGATTATTGAATCATATATTAAGTTCATGTTTAACTTTATAAAAATGGCCAAGTTGTTTTCCCATATGGTTGCACGCTTCTGCACTTTGCCAGCAATATATGAGCATTCCAGTGGTTTGGTATCCTTGGCAACCTGTGGTATCGTCAGTCTTTTTCATTCTAGGTATTTGGTCTTTTTCATTTTAGGTATTCAATGTACCAGTATATTATTATAGTTTTAATTTGTATTTTTCAATACTTTTTTTGATATTAAGCTATTTGTCATCTATACGCCTTTTTCGGTGAAGTGGCTGGTCAAATCTTTTGCACCCTCTCCGCTTTCTAAAGTTGAAATTTTACCTTCTTATTATTGAGTTGTAAGAGCTCTTTATATATGTTCTGCATTTATTCCAGATCTATGTTTTGCAAATATTTTTTCCCAGTCTTTTTCTTACCATTTTCTTAACAATGTATTTTCAAATGTAAAAGTTGTTAGTTCTGATGAAGTCTAACTTATTAAATTTTTGTTTTATACATCATGATTTTTTAAAAAAGATTTTATTTATTTATTTGGCAGACAGAGATTACAAGTAGGCAGAGAGGCAGGCAGAGAGAGAGAGGAGGAAGCAGGCTTCCTGCTGAGCAGAGATCCCAGTGCGGGGCTTGATCCCAGGACTCTGGGACCATGACCGGCGATGAAGGCAAAGGCTTTAACCCACTGAGCCACCCAGGTGCCCCTATACTTTATGATTTTTATATCCTCAGAAATCTTTGTTTAACCCAAGGTTATAAAGATAGTCTCACATTCTCTTCTAGAAATTTTATATTTTTTGATCTTACATTTAGATCCATGATCCATTTTGAGTTAATTTTAGCCTGTGGTTTGAGGGAAGTGTCCAAGTTTATTTTTTGCATATCAATATCCAATTGTTCCAGCATCATTCATTAAAAGGAACACCCTTTCCACTTTATCTTTGCACCTTCAAAAAAAAAATTAGACCATGCATTTATTTCTGGACTAAACACTCTTTCACTGATTTATATGTATACGTGGCTGTTGTAGCTTTATAGTAAGTCTTGAAATTAGGTTGTGTGTCCTCTAACTTTGTCCCCCACTCCCCAAATTTTTTTAGGTATTCTAAGCCCTTTACAGTTCCATGTGCATTTTAGAATCAGCTCATCAATTTGCACACAAAAAAATTCCTCATAAGATTTTAATTGAAATTATACTAAATCTATATGTCAAACAGGAAAATGCACCTCATGGACAGACCTCCTGCTACCGGGGGGGATAAATGACCCAGGGCCCCAGTGGCTGTCCTTTGGAATCCATTTTTTCATTTGGGTCAGATGATGCTCCCCAGGGGCAGCTCCCCAGTCAAGGAATGAAAGTGGTAGAAATACTGAAAGAGACTCATTTCTGGGAGACAGGGAACTCCTCTTTTGGCCACAATAGAGTCAAGGAATCCTTGTCATCTTTGTTGAGCTCACATAGACTGCAGAGCCCCCTAGAGCGGTCCACCCAACCTTTTCTCTCTCCTTCACTTAGGGTCACACTTGCCTCGGAGTCTGACGTCTCTCCCAGACTTTTCTGGCTGTCTCCTTAATCCTTTTCTCACAGGCTTCTTCCTTAATAAAATCATTGCATTTTTAAGCCTGTTTTTATGTCTGTTCCTCAGGGGGTCTGGATTAACACAAGTCATACCAAGAGTCGTCAAAGAAAGCAGACAGCAAGATGGAGGCAGAGAATTAGCTCAGCTACTCCTTGGCAGGAAGAGGGCCCATGTCTGCTCCCCGGCCTAAGATGCAGCTCAGTTTCTAAATATTTCACTGATGGTGACCCTTGAAAACATCCCTATGGAGACAAATACACGTTAAGTGTAACGATACAGGAGAACAGTGCCTACAAAAGATAGCGGTTTCGGCTGGGCTGATTGATATACTAGGTGTAATCGACCCCCTGCAAAGGAGACTGAGAGCTGTTAACGTGCACTTAATGGCCAAGCATGAGAGCCCTAAAGCCTCCAGTGGTAATGGTGGTAGCTTGTAAGGAGGTCCTCATCACCTATAGGTGGAAGGCAGGCATTACCAAGAGACAAGGTTAAGGCTTAATTTTGAGAATGGCAGAGCTCCAAAGACATCCAAATACACTTTTAAAGCCAAGAAGCCTGGATGGATGTCTTTGATGATGTTGACTCGGCAACACCCCATCTCCTGCCTTCTCGGCATGCACAAGGGCCCTACCTTTCCCCAGTAAGGGCTAACACTTAAGCCAGGCTGAAAGACTACTGAATCCTTCTTCCCATAAGGCACAAGGGCTCCCCTACCCTCTTAGGAGCTGTCCCCATCTTTCCTCCTGCTGCCAGAAAGACAATTAGGGTTAAATGCCAAACTAGTCCAGCTGTGGTTAGTGTAGGGCTTGATAATGTAAGAAAAAGACTATATACCTAAAGAATTAAGTCAACTATCCACCTGCATGTACTGTCAAGAACCAGGAAAATGCTCCTGGGATTAGGTTTTGAGGATATCTGATTGAGGAGGATAGAACATAAAGCTGGATAAGCAGCTATTTATTGATTTAGGGACATTTTCTCAGGATATGGGATTTATCACCCTAGTAAAGACTCAGGGGATAGGACAAACTTTTTACTGGGGTGGATTTTAAAAGCCTATAAGAAATGGTGGCCAGTGCTTAGCAAAGCAGAAATGTCTGAGCGTCCCTGAAAGATGGTAGGGGAAAAATAAAAAGCCTAAACATGACTATGTTCCAATAAAACTTTATTTACAAAAACAGGTTAGACCAGAAGGAGACTTGGCTATAGTTTTCCTAACATTGCCTTAGACAGCAGTCAGCCAAAGCATTGTTCGATATCTATAATTTCAAAAGAAGAAAAAAGTAAGAATGAAGGAGTAGAAGTCTGAGGGCAGTTACACCAATAAAATTCACTCAATCCCCAATCTGGAGCCCTTCAACCTAAGAGGTAGCCAGGTCCTCTAGGATCCTAGAATGTCATGACTATTCTGTGACTGTCCCCTAGTTTTTCCCCAAAGACACCTACAACCACTTATTCAGTTGACCATACACCGATTAATCAGTTTGCAGCCCCATTGCAGTTACTGTGCCAATTATGGTATTACTAAGAAGGCAGATTAATAAGGCCTCAGACCCATGGGATATAGCCATTGGTTTGGAAGATGTATCCTTTCCATTCTGATTAGGAAAAAAGATCAGAAATATGTTATGTTTATGTGAAAAGGGCAATATCCACTTACAGTTTTCATTCAGGACTAAGTTAACCCACCTGTCACCCACTGTGGCTACACCAGTATACCTACTGCATAGGACCACCTCAAGGAGGCAGAGAAAGTTCAAGGTCGGTTTGCAGGTAGTTGGCTCAGCATGTGGGTGCAAGCCAGAAATGAACAAGGGCCGCACTGCAGCCACATTCCCGGGTGACTAAAAGCAGTAGAAAGAGAACAATTTTCCACTGAGTGGTGAACCTGACATTGCCTGAGATGAGAATACACACAGGTTACTAGGCAGTTGCCTAGAGGGAAAAGGACTGGGTGGTTGGATCAAGTCATTCTGGAGGAAGGGCATGTGGCTGAACCAATCAAGAGTAGGCACAGAGTGTGAAGACACTTCTATCATGCATTCATGCCCACCAGAAAGCACCTGACCACCCCAGAAAAGGCACCAAATAACTAAGTAGACACAAGTGCCTTAACCAGTTGGCCAGCTTTGTCACCAGAGCTTTGTCACCAGAGCTTGCACGATAGGCCCATGAAGACTGGCCGCAGTGACACAGACAGACTACGGATGGGTCTAGTAGCATGAACTCCCACTTGTCCAGGCCTGCTTCACTCCTACTGGCTCTGAGTGTCCAGCTTGTCAGCAACAGACCCCAACATTGAGCTCCTGGCATGGTACAGAGGGACTGACAACTCCTGTAGAGGCATCTTGACTGGATGAGCCCCTTGCCATCTGGGCCGGGCAGAGTTTGTCCTCATGGGGATGGATACTTGTTCTCGGTATGGATTTGTCTCTCCTTCCCTTGGAGCCTCTGCTGTTTCAGCAACTCTTGAAGGCTCACGCTGGCCACTGTGTGGAAGACCGCCTGGACTGAGCAAGGCTGAGGTGAGGATACCATTGTGGGGGCTGTTTCAGTAGGGTGGATAAGAGGTGATAAGAAGGGACGGTGCTGTGGTTAGTAGAGGTAGTGAGATCATAGGATTCCAGTTCAAATAACAAAAAGATAGACTGTTTTAAGGTAAAAGCTAACTTCTTTCTGAGGAATCTCAGCTCACCTTGCCCCGTTTTAATAGCCAATATGTTCTCCCTGATTATCCTCTGACTCAATGAATCCTTTGATAAAAATTGCAAATAATGTTTCAGGGTTCCATAGTCACAAAGAAAGCAGGGCAAATATATAGTGGCTATGTGCCCAGAAAGGGTGTTACTTTTGGCAAAAGGAACCAGAGCAATTTCCAAAGTAGTATTTATTCTTTTTAAATTTATGCACACAACAAATGTCTGGGTGAACTGACTTCTCTAACCCATGCACTAATGTGTAGGTAGGCTTATAATTTGGAGCCCTCACCCAGGAAATCCTGAAATTATGGTTCTTTTAGAAGTGTTGACTCATCTCCTCACCACTTTCTGAATATATCCATTTAACACACCAATTAGTAATTCTAAATTGCATTCTAAATTCTGCAGGTGATTTTCTGATGAAATGTTGCTTTGCTAATTCTAGTGGGTGTTGTTTAGAGTTTGGTTTTGCACTGGAAATAGCTTTGATTTTGCTTTTGATAAAAATGGAAAGTATTAGAAAAGGCCCAACCAACTGAATATTTCCTGGATACACCACTGAGAATCCAGCAGGCTGCTCTATGAGGTTTATATTCAAATATGGCATTCATGCATGTACACCCTTCAAATCTGTAGAAAGTAAGCCTTGGCCACAGATAGTTTGTGGGGAAAAACAAAACAAAACAAAAAATGCTTTTAACCATCTCTGTATAATTCCCAAGACACATGCATAAGATATTCTTTGGAGCACACAGTGCCTACCATACAGCACGTATGGATTAATTTCACTATTTAGTATCTTCCCAGACAGATTAATTTTCTGCCATGAATGCCTAAGTCTCAATGTAAAACATTAATTCTAATTTAAAAGCAGTGATTGCAAATCTTAGACAAAAGCAAATACTTCTCACTGAGAGTCAGTTATACATAGATTTTTAAATGATTTCTTACATCAAATGCATGTCTTCCATTCTGAGACAGTTTTCTTCCAAGTTGATGAAAGGGAAACAAAGGTAAAGATAACAACTTAGCTTCTTCTTAATTGTTTGTGTGTCACCATGGCTTGGAAGCTAGGGATAAACATTTATGATGGAAAGGGAGGGCGGGGGGTAAGGGAAAGAAGGGTGATAGCGGTGGTGGAAGGTCTTTTTTAGAGTTTGTTGTCTAAAACAGTGCTAGCCTCCATGGCTTGGCCAATGGGATATTTACTCGTCAATAGCTATAAGTTAAAGTTGCTTAAAAACAAAGATATTTACAGCCCTGGATGTACTGAATATAGCTGATTCACTGGGCAGGCACACACTTGATTACGGTTCTGTGGTGTTGACATGGGCCCTCAAATCTCATGGAAAAATCAGTCTCAGATTGGGATAGGGAAAGTTGGCAGTTGATGGAAAAATGAACAAATTATAGACTCTCCAAGAATCAAGGGTCTTATCATGGATGCATGAATTTATCCAGTTTGGATGTGAAGTTCCCCTCCCCTCATGATTCTTCCATCTGGCAGTTATGAAATTCAACTTTGGGGTAAGGCTATATGAGTTTTAAGGTCAATTCCAAGTCTTAAGTTCTATGAAGGTGTTAAAAAGGTGGAATGTGGCCAAATTTTTGTTATACTCTTGGCTGCCATGTCCTTGTATGCCACCCTCACATTTTCATAGAAAAAACACAAAGTTTTATCAAATTTACATGGTTTTATTTTCTCCATTATCACTGATTACATGCAAATCACTTAACACGGAAGAGTTGGGGCCTCCTCAGCCAGGACTTTATTTTCCAAACCTAAAGGACCAAGCTATGTGTTCTGAATAGTAGTGTCAATAGGACAGTATATTTGGAATTTCAATATATGGCTAATAAATCTCTCAACTCTCTCCCTTTTTCCTAAATTTTTCCTTTTCTGGCTGCTCTTGTCACCACCTTCATCTATTCCTATTTTGACACTCTTTCCCAATTTCTTCTGATCCCACTATCACAGACACACACAGACACAGACACAGACACAGAGACACACACACACACACACACACACACACACACATTTTCATCGTTTTTTTTTTCCTTTTGCATTTTCCTTATCTCTCTACCCTTCCTCCATTTCTTCTTCTGTTCTTCATTTTAAGACTGAGGTATTGGAGCAGGACTTTGTGGACTCATTATGGATGGGAAGAAGATCAGCTTTTGATCCTCCAAACTGGAGAACATTTCTAATGTTCCCCTTGGGAGAGACAGGAAATGGAAAAGTCAACTATATTAGTAATTTTTTAGTTTCCAGGAATTAAATTAAAAGCTAATTCTTGGTATTTAAGACCTTAGGGACTAGGACTCAGGACATAGCTCCAGTGGACATAGACTTTCTATTTTCAATAAACCAGTAAATTTATTTATTAGTAAATTTCACTCACAGTCACCATTCTGCATAGCATAACAGGAAGAAAGCTTATTATTTTTAAGTAAAAATTTTATATATTCATACAGAAGAGTGCATGAACCATAAACGCATGGTATATTGAATTTTCAGAGCTAGTGATCTTTATTACCAGGGCAAGAAAATAAGACATTACCAAGCTCCTAGACTCCCCAAACTTGCCTTTCACAGTCAAGCCCTACCAAAAGTGAATGTTCTCTAAAATTTCCTCAGCATGGATTAGTTTGGCAGGTTCTCAGTTTTATATAAATAAAATTTATATAAAATTTATATAAATAAAATAAAATAAAATAAAAATCTCAGTTTTATATAAATAAAAAATAAAAAATATATATTTTCCCTATTGTTTCTTTTGCCTAAAATTATTTCATGAGGTTTGTTGGTATTGTTAAGGCATAGTGGTAGCTTATCCCTATCTCATTACTTCATCATGCTCAATTATATGAGTATATCACAACTTAGAGTATCCATTCTATTAATAGATATTTGGGTGGTTCCCAGTTTCTTGATTAGTATAAATAAAGCTGCTATCAATGTTCTTGTATACATACATATATAGTTTTCTTTGGCATTTAACTAGGAATGCAGATGCTGGGTCATAGAATATGTGTAGTTTAGGTTTTAATAAGATATTTTATTTATTTGACAGAGAGAGAATAAGAGAGATCGCGAGCAGAGGGAGGGGCAGAGGGAGAGGGAGAAGCAGACTCCCCATCGAGTGGGGAGCCGGATGAGGGACTCGATCCTAGGACCCTGGGATCGTGACCTGGACCAAAAGCAGATACCTATACGACTGAGCCACCCAGGTGCCTCTATAGTTCAGTTTTAGTAAATACTGCCAAACAGTTTTGTAAGGTAGTAGTAGAAATGCACGTTCCCACCAGAGGTATATGCGAATTCCAATTGTTTCACATGCCTGCCAAAGCTTGGTATATTCTGTCTTTTTATCATGATTATTCTGTTGGTTGAATGGAAATATTCCATCTTGGTTTTAATTTTTATTTCCCTTGTGACTGATGAGTACATTTTCCTATGTTTACTGACAATTCCGATATTTTAGAGTGTAAAATGTTCAATTCTATGTCCATGTCCTTTCGCTTATTGATTTGTGGGATTCTGGTAGACAGCCTTTAGAATGACCTCCAAAGAGCCTCACTTCTGTATTCATGCCCTCGTGTGCCTCTGAACCTAGTGGCTCACTTCTAATGAATAGAATACGGAAAAGTTACGAGATGTCACTCCAAAAATGGTGATTTCTGTCTTGTTGGATCTCTCTCTCTCTTTCTCTGTGTTTCTCTCTGCTCAGAGCCCTGTTTAGGGGAAGCCAGCTGCCATGTTGTGAGTTACTGAAAACCACAATGATCTGGCTGTCACACAGGGGACAGCCAGAAAGTACCCAATGCCTGCAATGGCCACGTGAGTGAGTTGGGAAACATTCTCTCCGAGTCATACTTTGAGAGGATAATAGCCCCCGCACACAGCTCCACTGTGGTCTCATGAGAGATCCTGTGTCAGGGGCTCCCAGCTAAACCACGTGTGGATTCCTGACCCATAGAAACTGTGAAATAGTAAATGTTTGTTGTTTTGGCCACTAGTTTTGGCGAAAACTCAGCACTAGATAAATAATATAAGAAGTTCTTTACAGGTTCTAGATTTGAGTCTAGAATAGTCTAGCCTTTGCCAAATCTTCTCCCACTCTTGGCGAGCCTTCTCATTATTGATTCTTTTGATAAGCATAGGTTCTTAATTTTTCGTGTATTTCAATTTACTGTAATTCTATTTTATGATGAGGGCTGATATGTTCAACTTAAGAAATTTCAATTCATTTTTGCTTACCCAAAAGTCATGAGTATCATCTTTAATTGCTGCCTTTTCAAAAGAAGTACTCATTCATCTGAATAGAATATGTTTTCAAATGATAACATTTATTGACTAAGGGGGAAGCAGCATGCTAGCTGCTTTAATACATAATTCAAACTCACAAGGTACTGCGTAGCAGAGGGGGGATTTAAAACCAGATCTATATGAGCCTTTCAAAATCTTCACCGTTTACTATTATTTACTTATTACTTTCATGACACAAGCTTGTCGTTTTGGGATTCTGGCTGGTCTAAAGTATTTTTTGTCTTAATGAGGCAAGGGAAAGAGGGCCCGCTGCGTATGAAATTAATCAGTTTGTCTCCAAAAACACATTGATGTTCCTTTTTTCTTTCAGTTTCTTTATGGTGATTTCAAAGTCATTTCAGAGTTGCATTTAGAACCTGCACTGGGCTTCAGATGTTTTTTTGTTTGTTTGTCTTTTAAGATTTTATTTATTTATTTGACAGAAAGCGAGTGAGTGCACACAAGCAGGGGGAAAAGCAGGCTCCCTGCTGAGCAGCATTTCCCCCCCAACCCTCCCAAAATGGGACTCAGTCCCAGGACCCTGGGATCATGACCTGAGCTGAAGGCAGACGCCTAACCAACTGAGTCACCTAGGCGCCCTGACTTTGAATATTTTGTCTTCTGGTCCAAGGGTGAATCTTCTGTAGTCATGCAGACTTGGATAACTCATTTCACCTCTTTGAGTGTGTTTTGGGGTTTCAGAAGTGGACAGTTTTCCTTTCTTGAGCACCCAACATTATGCCTTTTTAATGGTGCTCTGATTTTTTCTGGGGAGTTACCTCCTTTCCATCAGGCTCAGCCTTGGTGACGTAGAGTAGGAACACTGCCCTCCTGCTGGGAAGACAGCCCTGGCCCTGGAGACACCCCTCCCCACCAGCACGGCCAAAGAACAGGCAAAGACCTTTGGCTCAACCTATCAAAGAACTCATGCAGAGGATGCAAGGGCCTGATGTAAAACTGGAAATTAACTGGTTTCAGTTCATTCATTCCAGTGGACTGGCCTGACAATCAAGCACCTACTGTCCTCTCTCCACCTCTGGCCTATAGTATCCAAAAGAACTATTGTATCCAAAGAACTAGCTCAGTGCCTTTCCCTCAGTAATTGTTCAATAAATGTTATGCATCGCATATGCATATCCTGGTTAATGAGTTTTTCTTTTGAAAGTACAACAATAAGGGGTGCCTGGGTGGCTCAGTGGGTTAAAGCCTCTGCCTTTGGCTCAGGTCATGATCTCAGGGTCCTGGGATCGAGCCCCGCTTCGGGCTCTCTGCTCAGCAGGGAGCCTGCTTCCCCCTTTCTCTCTGCCTGCCTCTCTGCCTACTTGTGATCTCTGTCTGTCAAGTAAATAAATAAAATCTTTAAAAAAAAAAAAAAAGAAAGTACAACAATAAGACAAACTATGTGGTTCAGTTTTTATCCTCCTAATATTTGCATTTGGCAAACCAGGTCAGCTCCTTTGGCTGTCTGATTCATGCTTTAATTCAAGTTCTTCATTACAGCTAATGGCCTTGTCTCTCTCCATAACCAAGTGTATGGAATGTAGAAAAACTTAGCATAACTAGAAACAGCTGTTGAGAAAGTGACATCGTGCATTTGCGTGCCATGTGTGCTGTACGGTCCTCTTACAGACTGTGGTATCTAGTGCCTGTTAACAATTTGATAGGTATATGTCTAATTATTGGATGTTCTCGTTCTGAATGTCCTGTTGGGTCTTAGGGACTAATCTCTTTGACTTAATTCTTTATACTCTTTCAATGGAGCATTTCAGGGTCAGGGCAATGACACAACCTGTTTATATGTCTGTTTCTATATAAATAATTTCCCCCCAAATTCTCTCAGAGCAATTGTCTTTTCTTCACCTTTCCAAAATATTTGGGGGTGGGGGGGAAGATGGTGAAGAAGATAAAGGGCTCTTGAGAGAGGATGGTGAGTAGATACGAGACTGAGGCAAAAAGAAAGCCCCCCACAGGGGCCTATGACAGTCCCATGATGTGCTTTCTATGTCCCACTCCTTCAAGGGCCCTTCGTAAGGCCAGGGCTGCTCATACAGGCTCATATAGGCTGACCATACAGAGTCTGGTCATGCCAGCTGGCCCGGGTTAGCTGAAACCCTCTGGAGAAGTAGAGACGATCTGCACAGGGTAGAGGAAGAGGGGGAACCGTGGGCCATGGCAGGGGTGGGTGCTGTGGAAAGGCAGGCAGTCAGGATATCCCTCAAAGCTCATGCAACATAGAGACTGCTTATGAATTAAAAGCTGCCCAAAAGAGCAAAAGAGCAGGACAAAATCAATCCTTTGCTGGGACAATAACTCTGTCACTTACCGTCTGGAATGGGGAATGATAAAATCCCAAGCAGCCCCTCATTTGTGGGCACCAACACCAAGTTCATTTTGGGACACCAGGCTTGGACTCTGACCCAAGCTGAAGGAAACTCCAGGTTTTTCTGGCAGCGAAGCAGCTCATCGCTCGCAGCAAGGAGTCCATGTGAGGGCCCCTCTGGGCAAGAGGGGAGCTGCAGTACCGGCTGCCTCCAGAGGCTGGTTTAGGATTTCTCTGATTGTCCACCACCAGAAGCCCCTGGCACCCGCACTGGGCTGTCGCTCCCCGAGGCCTGACCTCTGGGACTCTCTCCATAGTTGTTTACATCCCCGCTTAAACATATCTCTTTTCCTGCTCAAAGAGAAAGTGCATACACATTTTCTAGAAGATAAGAAAGGACAAGGTTAGGAATTTTCCTTAAGGAACTGGTGAAGAACCCAAAGTACATAAAACAAAGTTCTCCCAAAGAGTGACCGCAAATGTGTAGAGATCAAGGTTCTGTATGTCCGTTTCATTACAACCTGATGCCATGTTAATTCCATAGGAATATCCCCACCCCACCCCGCCCACCACCTCCACTTCTCAGGCTTGAAGGCTCAACTCAGATACCTGCAGTCCAAGCTCATGTGGATGAAATTGTTCTGGTGGGTTTTCATCTCCTATTAGAGCCTTCTCCTCTCCTGCTCTCCTCTCTGGATACATCTCCTGATTATCCCTTCTGGTTCCTTACTATGCTGCATATTCATGTTTCGACCTCCCTGGTTGCAGTGAGTCCGGCTCTGATCCTTGACTCTGGAATCAGGTCCAGGAAATTTCTTTTCCTGGTTGTAAGTCATCTTCATGGATCTTGAAGCCATCCGTGTATTACAGGTTTATAAGGACCTAAACACCTATAATCTCTACTCTTGGTTGAGTAAATTCTTACGACCGTGGTTAATTAGCCTAAATCAGAGTCTCTTGGAGGGCTTGTTAAAAACCATAGATTCTTGAGCCTCACTCCCAGAGCTTCTGACTCAGTAAATCTGAATGGGGTCTGAGTATCTATTTTTAGCAAGTTCCCAGGTGATGCTGCTGGTTGGAGATCACCCTGTGTAACTGCCAATCTATAGCTTCAGTCCTCCTTTGAGTGTGGCTTTTGCACCAGCTATAGAGGAACAAGGGGGGGGGGCAGAAGGAAAAGGAGAAGCAGGCTCCCCGTTGAGCCAAGAGCCCGACATGGGACTCAATCCAGGACCCTGGAATCACGACCTGAGCTGAAGATAGATGTTGAATCGACTGAGCCACCCAGGCACCCCAGAACCTGCATTGTAATAAGGTTTCCAAGTGCTTCACAGAGATCAAAGTTATATCCTCCCCTTTGTACTTATTAAATCAAGGCAGTTACATACCAGTAATGTGTCAATGATACACAAATGGCAGTTAGAAACATTACTTTTATATTAAAGTGGACATGGGTATGTTATGGGGTAGAATGCACAATTCACAGAGCTTTTTAAAGTGAAAACAAGAAACGATGAAGAAATTTCTGGTTTATAGCAGGTAATTTCAAACTGTATCCATAAGGATCTTGGGCATGTGCAATTATGAGTAATTACATTAGGTTGGAGGAGCTGGATTTCTTTATCTGTTTTGAAAGTTAGCATCTGGCCCTGATTCTATTAATCAAGATACAGCCTTTAAAAAAAAAAAAAAAAGAAATGATGATGTGGTTTTAATAGTGGCTCTACCTTCCCCGAGGGACAGCACATAAAATTTTCTTGTCCTAAAGCAGCAGAAGACTTGTTTTTCAGTTGGAGGTCTGGTAATCTTATTGGCCTACTCTCTGTTCCCCATTTCAAGCCTGCTTCCGGTGACATTCATCTTTGGTGAGTTCTGATGTGAAGCTTCTCTCTCCTCCCCTCCCCCCCTCCCCTCCCACCAGACAATTGACTTTTTTCGAAATCTCGCTTCACTCTGAGTTACAATATGAAGCATTTTTATGCATGCACTAATAATAATAGACGACACTATGAGAAAGATCATCCTCTGTTTTCATACAACTACTCTGACATGTTTCCTTGGAGAATCTGGTTGATCCTGCTTTGTTGAACATCTGAAGAGATATGGTAACTAGAAAAGAGGCCTTAGAGACTAAACAAAAGTGAGAGGCTTATCAATGCCTTAGAAGACAATAAAAGATGCAGAGAACAAATTGCAGAGTTACATACTGGAGAAAGACATAAATGCACCAGAACACACTGGATGGTGAAATCCTACCCAATAAACTCTCTTGCCAACCAGCACTGTTGCTTTTGAACTTCTCACTCAATGAGTTGGGAGGGAGTAGAAAGACTCCAATTATGATTCTAATATTCCAGTACACAGATAAGACAGAAGTCTTTTTTTTTTTTTAAAGGTCATGATTGTTACTTCTCTTATAGGTCAAGAATCCTATTTTGAGCTATGTAGGAAAGTCTTTCTGAATACAGCTGATGAAGTAATGGGTCATAGAAGGAAAGACTCTGGTTGAAAACACATGTACCTGTTCGTGTTTTTTGGCCTTGATGCCAAATAACTCAAGTGGTGAAGGTTCTTCCCAGTGCCCGAGGATTCATAGCTGTGGATAAAAAACTGTGAGTTTGGGAAGGAAATATTTTATAAAGAGTGGAGCCTCATAAAATGCTCTGGATTATGGCTGTTTTAGGGCTCACTTAGTAACCTGGGCTCTGTAAGTCGCTCTTACACGCCAGTCTAAGCCATACTGCATAGAAAAGGCCAGAATACCACAATTTTCTTCCCTCATTATTGTACCTGCCCTCTTCCTGCCAACATTATAGCCCAGAAAAACTCCCAGTCCTTTTATTCTGGTGTGTGTAAATTCAATTGGAATTTTATGGTAGTCTGTAAAGTCATTTACATTTTAAAAATTGTTGAAGAAACAGATGTTGGTAATTGATAAAGAACAGAGTGGAAATATATAATGATGGGATCTTCTCTACTCCAGAGCTAAAGAAATGGACATTAGCCTGAAAAGGACAATGATTTTCTAAGCTTTGGATTTTTTAGCACGAGAGCAACTTTGTCTAGCCAGATTTCAGAGACGCAGTACATGCTGGAACAATGTGGTCCTGGTTTTTCAGCAAATAGCAGGTTTGATAATAACCTTTCCCTTCACAGAGTTTTGGTTCAACTTTGACACTGCATTCCTGGTACCCCTCCTCCAAGTGGGGTATAATTCCGCAGGAAGAATCATGCCCAGGCCTAATAATAGATGCATAAAATCTGACATCCTTGGGACTTTCACATGATTGTCAGAAGGCAAAATATAGAAGATGATGTAAGCTGAGCGGTTAGGAATTTTTAGTCTAATTTCACTGTCCTCATTAATACATCAAATATGAAAACTTCATTAGATTCCATGCCCATTATTGAGTAACAAAGAAGCAGAGTTAAGCTCTTAGAAGGAGAACTAGTTTTTTTGGACTAATGAGCTTTCACTCAAAGGAAGCAACTTTGTTTCTTCTCTGCCCACAGGTGCTTTGAGGGGAGGAAGCAAGCTGCGGGAGGGGGAGCTGTACAACAGTCACCTAATTCACCCGGGTGCGGAAGTTACCTGCAGTCCCGAAGGCTTGGGGTGGGGGGGGTGTTCCAGGGACAACCCTCCTTCCATGGAGGAAAGGTTTCATAGCATGCAATCAGAGGGTTTTGGTAGCATCTATTAAAACAGTGACACCAGGGTCCCCATGTCTCCTGTGGAAAGCAGAGTGGTCGGTCACACCAGGGGGTCCTCCTGAGGAAATAGGAGCGATATAAAATCAGCGACACTCTGCCTTCACTGCATGGACGGTTTGTGTCCTCTCTTACTCAGGAAGTCTTAGGATCCAAAGTGCTGATCAAAAGGGTAGACCAGCTTCCCAGCCCCTTTCGGTTCTTTTGTCTTCCTTTACTTGAATGAAAACATTGAGGATTTTTTGGTGCATGAGTGAGCTTAGGTAAAGGACCCTGACAGCTTCCTTCTCAAACACCCAGGAAATAATCTGGAAGTCTTATAAAGAGTCCCATTCATATCATAACACATAAAATAGAGTAACGAAATCACATTAAATTAAATAAACGGGGCTGAATGTATCCCAGAGATTGTGAACACAATACAATAGTATTTGAGGGAGAAATAGATGAAAAAGAATATGTTTCATGTGAAACCCAGACCACACTCAACCCTTTTGATCTAATTAAAAACCTTTCAGTCTGGCTTCCCTGGTTCGGCTTTTCCATGCTTTCTATAGAGTATTTCCACCAGAATGCTGGAGTTCTGGGAAGCCCGGGGCTGTGTCCGATGTGCTGAGTGATACAGAGCTCGCTAATGTGGTTCCTGGAAGAAGCAATGACTTTTCTCGATGTGCTGTTTCCATTCTGACACACCTCAAACCACTCAGCATACTCATTATAGATCTTGGTTAAAAGCCATTTCCCAGCCCCTGAAGTGCAGCTATCACTCACTCACGCGAAGGCTTATTTTTGAGATTTAGGAGACCGTGCCCAACCATGTTCTATCGGTTGGAGACCTTAGATTGCAAGCTGAATGTTTTGTCAGTAAAAGTGAGATGTGACAAAGTTAAAAATATTGGCAAATATCAGAATTATGCCATCTCAATGCAATTGCTACCATTTTTGCTTATTGATACGTGTTTATGCTCGACACAGTGGCAACCATGGTGTTATTTCTAACTCTTTTTTCTTTTAATATAGCTTCATCCAATTTTTCACCATTTTCTTAGCTATTTCTTTCTGTGACTGTGTGCGAATTCATTGTGCAATGTACCCACCTTGTCCTGATGCTAGACGATTTGGATTGGGTCCCTTTTCTTTGCCTTCATGTTGAGAATGTTATAGAAAATTCTCTTCCCTCGAACAGCTTTGGCTTCTCCTGAATTATTTTCTTAGGATCAAGTCTTAGGAATGAAACTACTAGATCAAATTTTATGACCCTCTTTGTTGCTCCGTCTATTCTTTGTCATCCTGTTTTTGCTCAAAAATTGTTATACCAATTTACGATGCCAGCAGTAATGGCGCGTTAAATGTATAAAACATTTTAAAGTGAATTTCTGATACAATTGTTTTGCTAATTCAGATGACAGTAGTTCTTCCTGTTTGCCTTAATGCACGTTTTCTCTTTTTGTTATACTGGTGAAAATATAAATTACTTCCCTGTGTTTATTTGGATTTTCCCTTGTACCAATTATCAGAGTGACATATTTTGTAATTTCTCCCATGTACAGGACCCATCAATTTTATAATGGGGTTTTGAAAACCTGAGCAGCTGATTAGGGCTCCGTGATCTACTGATTCTTCCATTACCTTAAGGAAAGTTTCTGAATGGATATTTTTGACTTGGAGGCAGGACACGACAAACATTCAAGCCAATGGTTGGTTGGACTCCATGACTCGCTCTCTCCTTTCAAAAGCAGAGAACATCGTCAGGAGCCATAGCCTCGAGCTGGTTATTCTAAATGGAATAAACTTGATTTTGCCAGGAGGTCATGCTTTAGAAGCATTCAGCTATTTCAGGTGCACACCTTGGAAGCTGAGCTCACCCTTCCCAGCACAGGGCATAATCTTATCTGAAAACCACTCTACAATGATGGTAGGTCTGGACAGCCACGGCTGCCCTGGACCAAACCATCCGTCACTTCTCACAACTTCCCTCCGTACCCTGAATGCCGTGCGCAATTCTTAGCAGGTAGCAGGTGCTTAATACCTAGCTGTTGAGTAAATAAGTGAGGGAATGAGAGTGTGATCCCCAAATTATTCTTACTATGACTGGGATGTGTAAAGAAGGTACCGAATCTTTACTGGATCTAACACTGACCTTGGCTTTCTTAGGAGCTGGCAGCCCATCTGCTAGGTGGTAGAGAGGAATGCTTTCGTTTGGTGTAAGTCTTGGAAGGGAACAATAACTGACACTCTCTTGTGAGGTTTAACTTAGTCTCTTTTTGGTAGAAGTGCACAGTCCTTCAGATTGTTCCCCTGTCTCCAAGCTCATCTCTTGGAGATTATTCTGCACACGGGCTGGAGTTGCCCTGAGTTGTGTCCATGGAAGAATAAGCAAGTCCCCAACCCGGAGCTGATTCTTCTCTGGCTGCCTGTGCAGGTCCAAGTTCAAGTGGCATTCCTGGTCACCATGCTGATGAACTTGTGACCTGTCCTGGCTCGGCTTGCTCTGGGTAGTTTGGCCTTTTCTCAACAGTGGACGGTGCTGCAGATACTGGGAGCACCTGACATATCTTCCATGTCCCCTGGCTCAGCCTGCTTGGCTTCCAGCCCCCTCGGGCGACTACTGGCTCTCAGCTCAGTAGGAAGCTAGAGGCCTCAGAGCACCACCTGGGCACCTCTGCCAAACCAGGAAGCTTCTGCTTCTTCCCCGGGCCCAGGCTGCCTCACATTGAAGGAATACATGGAAACACAAAGGAAAAAAGGAAGCTAGCCAGCATTTCCCCAAGTGGTACCTTTGTTATATGAAAAAACGAATTTTGGGAGATCCTTACAAAGAAGTCTACCATATGAATCTAGACATGGAGAAACTTCCAAATTAAGCTCTGGGAGCTTGGAGACGTGTCGTGAATTCTTACCCCCGTGCCCCAGGCAACCAATAACACTGCGATTCAAACATGTCTGCCTTGTTCTTGGTAGTTCAGTGCTCATCTCCAGAAGAATGAGTGAAGGGGTGGAAAGAGAAAGGCCTAGAGTCTGGTGCTAATGAAATCCTTCCTTCAGGAAGGTGCGGGGATTGTCAGGAACAGGCACTATGCTTTCCCATGGAAGTCTTGGACATCACTTATCTCACATGAAGGTGGACAGAGATGCTAGGGACAGACGGGCTGGCAGTGTTTTGTTAGGGCTGGCCCCAAGCTCTTTCATTTCTTTCTTAGTGATACTTTCTTCTTACTTCAGTCCAAACTCCCACCCAAAGGAGCAAGAAAGCTCAAAGAAAGCTACCCAGTCCTTTTTCTCTCTAGGTCTCCGTGTTTCTGCTGCTACACCTAAGAACCAACCCAACTCCATCATCTAAACAAGCAGACTTCCAAAGCAGGGACTGCCTTAAAAATAATAATAATAAAAGTACAGTATTACTTTCATAAGATGCTTAACTTCAAAATGCCATTTTATATTTGTTAATTTGTATTGGTGTTCTTTTTAGCCCCCAAAGATACTTTTGTAATTATCCTTATTGAAAATAGGTACTATCAAGCTTATTTTGACTGTCCCCAGCCTAGGCAAGTGGGGCAGCGGGGAAGCACTAGCAGTGATCCAGAAAGTGGAAGAAGAATTTGCCCAGAATCTGTCATCTTTGGGGAGTAATCCCTCCTACAGAGAGTTGGGAGTTTTGCTGGTTGGTGTCAAAGAAGGCAACCAAATTCTCTGTTTGACACTCAGATGGGAACATGCCCTTCAGACCTTAGAAATAGCCTTTGGCTTGAGAGTGAAACTCAGGTTCAGGAAAGGGCTCTTGGATAAACTTTTACCTGGTAAAATGTGAACAATTAGGATAGCTTAAACCTACATGACTCTCAAGGGGGCAAATATCCACCAGAGCTGCCACGTGAAGCCCCACTGGCCAGGAACACTCAGGGAAGGGGGCCTGAGTGTTGCTGCCTGGCACTGGTTGACCTAGGACAATGGAAGTGGTTTCCTGGAGTCTGAGGTGGAGACCACAGAGGTCGCCACTTTACTTCCCACGAACGACACCTCTTCTCATTACATAATTTCCCCCCGCGCCGGCACCATAGGCAAAGTGTATAGTAAAGAGGCTCTCCTTAGCCAAAATATAATTTTCTGCACACCATGATTAGCAAAGCCTTCTTCTGCACACCAAGAGCCTGTGATTGGCCTTGATTACTCAACAATAGGAGGTCGGGGATAGGTTACGTGGTATCCTGTCTCATCCTCTCCCTCTTTTCCCATCAAGGGATAATCACCATGATTCTCAAATTCTAAATTCACTGAGGGCTGATTTGCCGCCCTTGCCACTTACCCAACCAATTTAGCAGCAAGGCTCTCTTGGGGCCTAATTTCTGGTTCGAGCTATGTTCCTCCACATCTTAGAAGAAATGAAAACTGATCTGATGGGAATGCAGGGTTATTTGTTGTGTAGCTGATTAAATCTCAGCTGAAGGATGGATGTGGTGGCCGTGGGTGGGGACCCGGAAACTTGGTGGCCTTGGTGACCCTCCATCACCTGTGTCCTGCTGATGGACCTGCCAGCCTTTTGAGGTGAACACTGAGGGTGTGGCGATGTCAGGACAAGCCATGGAGAGGGAGTTGGAGAATGCTGTGGCTGACACCCCTTCTTTTGCAGAAGACAGAGGAAGCTAGGGTGTGGGAAATTGATTATTTCGTAGAGATTCCACAGCTCAGGGCCCACTGCCATGCTCACACTTGTTTTAGCCCCCTCTCCTCTGTCTCAGCTTCTCCTCCTTGAGTGTTCTGTGCAATGTCATCCACCAACTACCCGAGCTATTCATGAATGTTTCCTAATGTATCTTAGGGAGCAAGAGAATCATCACCATTTTTCCTTACAGATTCTGTTCCTCCTGTATTTACTCTCCTCGCTCAAAGTGCCCCCTTGGGCGTTATTCTACTTGGACAGAACTTTCCCAGGCATTGAGCACCTCTGCCTTGATTCTTTCCTGAATTCCACTTTTACACTGAAAACTACCTCCCTTGTATCTCACTCCTTCAAACTTTTCCCCAGACAGCTGGATATCTGGTTCAATGCAATCAAGTTCAATATTTACAGTTAATAGACGATAGTGGGTATCTGTCTTCACTGGGGATATGATACGTCAATCCAAAGAAGTGACTCTGATGCCAGAAATTTCAGACTTCTCTGGCAGAACCGTGGATGGATGGGACGGAATACAGCAGGTCAGTTTCCAGCGGCCCTTACCGTCCATCTCCTACCTCACGGCTGCCTGCTCTGGTGACTCTTCAGGTCGCTGAGTCATCCCTCGCACTCTTGTCCCAAACTTACCTCTGGGGCGGCAACTCTGGAGAGTGGCTCTAATTTCCAACCAGAAATTAAGCCTCGTGATCTAAAAAAAAGGGGGGAGGGCTTCTAAGTTAATGGATTTATTGACAGAACAAATAGAAATCTGCAAAAACACATCGTTTAGGTATGGGATAAAAATAATGTTTACTTATAAAGGTGAAAATCACAGGGAATTGGAAGCTTTTCAGAACAGGGAAGCTCTAGGTTCTGTATAGCGGCCATGTCAGAGGACAGTGGCTCAGCGCTCTGGTAGAGCCCGCGCCTTGGATCCAGGAACCTGTGTTTTTATCACAGCAGTTCCGCTGACAGGATGTGTGACTGAGATCAAGCCCATTAGCACCTGTGGACATGGTTCCATTTATCCTCTAAAGGTGGTCCAAGAGTGCACAGCTTTGTCTTCCGTGATAGACAGACCTCAGTTTCCATCCTGGCTCTGCCAGGATGTGACCTTCAGCGGGTGACTTACCCCACCTCTGAGTTGCAGCTTCCTCATCTGTAGAGATGACAATGGTCCTCAGTTCACTGTGCTACTCCTATCATGAAAGACACGTGAGAAGTGTTCAGTTCGTGGTAACTATAATTATAACAGTAATACAATATTATGGATAGTTTCACTGAATTCCAAGATCCCTTTTATCTCAGTCTACTGGGAGGGAAGGCAGAGGAAATAAAGGGACACGTTCACAGGTTATTGTTTTTTTCCTCCATTTTCCTCAGGCGATCTAGAGGCAGCCCTAATATAACTCGCAGGCCAGCATGACTCAGCCTGTCACCTGCCACCACCTGCCCCCCCGCTCCGCCCACCCCACCCAAGAACATTTCTGGGGAAGAGTAAGGCTGCACATGTGAAGTACAAATCCCCAGTTTTATTTCCCAAATGAGTTCTGTCAGGATCCAGAATCTACTTCTCTCATGATGACCTTCCCCAGTGAAAATTAAAGACTCATTCATCTATAGACGGCCAAATGTAAAATCGTGCTTGTAAAATAACACCAGCTAAATCATCATCCTTCAACTTTGTGGCAAATAGGAAGCTTTTAACCTCAAAACACTTAAGAAATTTGGGTTTTAAGAAACCATAACCCAAAGGTAATACATGATTCTTTGCAAAGAAACTTCCCGCCATACTCCCGCTGTGGCTTTTTTCCCCACCTACCTAAACCTCATGGAAGTAAAAATAATGATTGATCGTGCAAAGTGGGGCTTGTCTGCAATAACCGAAATGTGATAGAAGATGAGTGTTAGGAATGCATAGCCACGGACAGTGGTTATCAAACAGGAGATCGCTCATTAATACTGGGCGCTGGGAGGCAGAAGGTCGTAGACAGAGCCTCTGCCCTGTGTCCCAGCAGCCTGGGGTCTACCCAGGCCCTTCAATAGCCTCGTCAACTTGAGGACCCGGATTGTCAGTGTGAGCCATAGGTTCCTGTTAGCAAAGACAGTGGGCACAACTCTGGGCTCACCGGCCCAAAGAAATCCGGGTAGTGAGCATTAGAAAACGTTAGCTCATTTTTCTGGGATCATTTTCATTTTTTTCCCCTTCAATAAGAACTTTATAAAAATAACTCCCAGGGTACCTGGGTGGCTCACACCCAGTTAAACATCCGATTCTTGATTTGGGCTCAGGTCATGATCTCAGGGTAATGAGACTGATCCCCTTGTCAGGCTTTGCAATTGGCATGAAGCCCGCTTGGGGTTCTTTCTCTCCGTCCCTCTGCCCTCCCTGTGCATGCAAGTGTGTGCTCTGTCTTTAAAACAAAACAAAACAAAAAACACAAAAAACTCCCATGTGCTCTCCCAACCCCCTTTAAAAATAGTCTTTCAAGCTGGTCCGTTGACGAATGATGGTTTTGTAGTGTACAGATGGTACGAAGCCGGGGTCGCCTGGAGCGTGAAGGATGAGCTCTAACCACCTGATTCTGGCACATACAGGAATCCGTATGGACTCTGATGACTCATGGGGTCATGTGCAAGCCAGGGATATGTTCAATTCTACTTCCATTCCTCTCTCCACTGCCTTAATTCATTAAACTTACTTATTCTAAAATTATGTGTTAACTACGTGCTAAGTGTCTGAAATAGAAAGTTGAAGGGATCATAGCTGTTGCCTTCAGGAAGCTCATAGTCTCTTGGAAAAGATCCCAGGGAAAATGAGTGGGGCGACCCCGGGGCATCATGAGAGACCTGGAAGACACAACAAAGACTCCTGGAAAAAGTGACATCAGACATCTAAGGGCGTAGTGACCTGGGGGTGCAGGAGCTGATATCAATGAAGGGGTAGAATTCCAGGCTGGAAATTGAATCTAAAACTCAAGTGATGGTTGGCAAAATCCGGTTACTTCCCGAAGTGTCACCTCTGAGGTCAGTCAGACCTCAGAGGAAGAGACGCTGTTTGCGCCCCTCCCCACCTGCTGTGTGCGCGTCACTGAGCTGACTGATGCTCTCGGGAAGAGGAGATGGCATTTTGGCTGGCTCTCCAGACTGATGCTGGAAGCGGGTTTTTCACACCGTGTCGTGGGCCACGGGCACCCCTGACCACGGAGTTCTCCTTGTGGACCACGATGAGCGCAGCAGGTGGGCAGTGGTGAAACCACTTGGGAGAAGAAGGAATCCCACTGGATGCATTTCCAGCCTCTCAAGCAAGGATGGTGGTTGCCAGCGGACAGAGTCTAGTCTTCCTTGATGGAGCCTAACACGGCTCCCCGGTCCGCCCAGGATGCCGGGGCTGGGAATGCGCTACACTAGGGCCAAGGAGACGCACTCGGGCCACTGGCAAGATCCCAGCCATTCCTTGCTTTCACCCGTCCTGAGAGAACCAGACGCGGAGACACTCCTCATTGTTCTTCCTGACATTTACACCATCAGTGAGCACAGAGCTTTGCTTCTCACACTGTTTGGTGCTGTCCCCACCCAAATTTATGCTCCGTAGTTCAGATTACCCACCTCACTGGGTCCTTGTGAGGATCATGTGAAAGCGCTTTCTTTATAAACTCTGAAGTGCCATCTAAACATAGATTATTTGTGTTAGTTTAGTGCCATCAATCTGCACAGAAAAGCTCAAGAGGCAGGTAAGGCAGGCATTATGAACTCCCTTTTTCGAGTTGAAGGAACACAGAGGACAGGGAAGAAAATGCAAGGCGTGGAACCAGGAAAGTCAGGGATGGCTCTCTTTCTGGAAGAAGAGTAGATTTTACAAACTCTCTACCAATCCAAGAATTTCAAGTTTAAATAATATGGTTTGGCTTAAATTTATTTTTTCTGAGTCTCTAGGGGTTTCTCCCTCTTCACCTAATAAACAGGAAATTGAGTATGGCTATCAGTGGGAGCAATGAAGACCAAGTCAAACAGCAGATTTTTTTTTTTTTTCCAGTCAAGATCAGGAGGGGCAGGTGGGCAGGTATGGAAATTTCTATGAGCAAAATGTTCTCTCACCTTTCCCTGGGGGGCAGAGCAGTTTCTGAACACCAGAGCATCTTTGTTCCTGCCCGCTCTCGAGTGGCTCTGCTCTAACCCGACATCGATCCCCTCTGTGAAGTGTCTTTGTCACTTGCAGCTTTAAGTGCTGCTGCAGCTGCTGGTTGATGGAAAAGGGACACTGTGTTGGGGCGGCCAGGAGCACGATGGTGGCTAGAATTCCCCACTGAAGGGGACTTATCTTGATGAAAGGAGCCAGTGGCTAGACAGTAGGACTGGTTTTGCCCTTTGCATTAGCTACAGGGCACTGTAGCATTCAGAACCTGCTGGTCCCTCAGCTAGCCAGCATAGCTGGGCTTTCTTGGGTGGGGTCCCTGGGAGAAGGATGGAGAGTGCATGGATTTTAATTGGACGCATCAGAGCCCAGGAATGGGAGGTCATGCTGAAAGTAGCTCTCATTCAAAAAGGAAAACACTCCTAAAAGCAGTGGGCAAGACCCATGCTAAAAGAATAGGACATGGTTTTAGTGAGGCTGACCTAAGTCTGGGACTGTTCTCTCCATGTCTTTGTCCTTGTGTGGTTCTGAGAAGTGCTCCCTCCTGCTCTCCAGAGTGCCCCTCAGATGTTACACAGGACACTGTGTCTGAGATGTTATAATGTTCTGACCCAGACTGCCCAGTAATACAATCCTGGACCACATTTACTGAGCACCTATTATGCACTAGACATAATCCTACATGCATTGACCTCATTTTAATCTCAAAATCAACCCTACCGTGCAGGTGTCCTCCTTCCCATTACACAGCTGAGGAAACTGAGACAGAGTGGTTCTATCACTTGCTTAGAGCCATTGGTAAGGAAGTGGCTAAGAACTACCTCACTCCCATGCCCAGGTCCTCACCACCAAGCCACAGCCGTGGCTGTCCTCAAGGTAGGATCCTGAGGTCCCAGTGAGTTCCCACCACACAGCCTGAGCAGGTTTCTGTGGCTGGGACCTATAGGTGGCTCTTACCAGGGCTCCCCATGAATGGCCAAATCAGGAATTTGTTGCCCTCCTCAGCTTGTTGGCTGACTTTCCCAGGAAAGAACAGCTTCTCAGGGGATACACTGACCAGAAGTAACTGGCCTTCAACAGCGGTATGCTGGGCTGGAAACAAAAATGCGAAGCCCTCTGACTTGGAGTGATGCAGTGTTCTAAGGGACACCTTCTATTAACATTTTTATATTTCCTGCCCAATATGTATGACAAAGTTTTTAGCAATGCCAGAAAATGGAAAAAAAGAACTCACTCCTTGGGTTGCCCACTTCTTGGGAATTCTAACCAACTGTGATGCATGCAGGGTTTTAGCTGCATTGGAGAAGGAAATTGGGAGAGGATACTATGGCTTGGGGACAGCAGTGTTTTGGATAAGGCATCGACCTTAGAATCGGACCTCAATGGGAATGCTGATTGCCACAGAGATTGGCATGGGAGGACTTTTGCAGGCATCAGAAGGACCTTTGCTCAGAGGATCTCGAGTTGTGCCCCCTTGGGTCCTCTGTGAGGTCTTAGCTCTTTGTACTTCAGCTCTGTAGGTGTGACTTCACATCTGCCACTCAGGGGTTCCTGACACTTGGCTGCTACGCCTATTCCTCTTGAAGTTTAGCTACGAGAGCATTCACGGAGGAGAACGACTAACATGGTCGCCCCTCGTGGACTTGAGGTCCACACACCTTTTTGTCACCTGCCATCATTCTGAAAGCTTCGCAGTGTAACTGCAGGGAGCCGGTTTGCATTTCCAGGGTCTCTGCAGTGGGGCCCGACCTCTCACAGGTCTGGCTTTGGCTTCGGGACAGAGATCAGAGTGGTGTCTCCGAGGCAATCTGTGACCTCCAAAATGGTGGCAACAGGCCACAGAAAGTGTTGAGAGGCTTCTGCTTTCTCATTTGAGGGGTCAGCTGAGGGTGGGACCAGGGGGAAGAGCCTAGAATGGGAGTTTAGTATAAAAAGCCAGACACCTTTGGGTTGCCTTTTCTAAAAAATTATCATTACTACTGTTTAAGGAAAGAGGAATATTCCTCTACCACAACACAAATGTGCAAATGTGTGTGTGTGTGTGTGTGTGTGTTTTAACATTGCCTGAAATGTTTTATACAAAAATTTTTTTATGAGGATACAGCTATGAACATAATTAAAACACCATTTTAACAGTAGAAATGGTTAAAATGACTACTGTCAGAGAAAGAAAACAACCTCCTTCCCTTAGTATCAAGATGGCGGATTAACTTTCCTGTTGCTGCTAAAAAAAATCTATCCCAACTCTTTTAAGGTCCCTGTCAAAAGCCTGATCTTTTTACTCTATTCCAAACTCCCCACATGGTAGGCCCTCTTCTTCCATAATTGTTTCACATGCCGTCAGCAGTATGGATGGACAGTATTTTAAATCTCTTAAGGTATTTCCATAAAATTTCTTTAATCTTGCTCGGGATAGATTTTTACGTCTTTTTCCCTCTGAGTCTCTGAATTGGGGCAGGCACGGAGTGGCCCTCAGACATCTTTTGTATTTCTGATTCTAGTGAGATCTTTTGGATACCTTGATTGTGGGACAATTAGATTCAATAAAGCCAGGGAACAAAGGAAGGCCTGTTTATTCCTCCTCCTCTGGCTGCTCAAGAAGGCCCTGGGACTGTGTTTCTTTCTCTAATCTCCAACACTTTATTTCCAGATTACAGGATTGAAAGGCCTATCTTAAACCACAACAAAACCTGTACCTACATTAGCAATTAACATCAACTCCCTTCTACAATCATTCCATTTTCCCTCCTGCTGGTCTAGAAAAACCTGAATTAAAAAGCCTGGTGCTGCTCAAGGGCAATTAAGAGCACTGAGATGACAGAAGATCTTAGAGCCGGGGACAAAGTGGCCCTGGGAGGGATCTGGGCCCGGGCTCAAAGTCACGGTGGGAAGCGTGTGCCCCGTGCAGCCTGTGCTTTATGCATGAAGAATGAAAAGATTTTCATCATCCAGGATAATGCAATTAAAAAGTACACCACCAGAACCCACCCCATGCCAACTTGTTCAAAATTGGGCCTCAGACCCAGGGGCCGAATTGAAATGCGAAGCTTCAACATCTCGAATGAGCAGGGAGGGGGGAGGTGGGAGCTGATCTGCCCCCTTGTGCAGACAGGTGCCTGTTAGCCAAACAGAGGGACATATGTTCATTGCCCATAGTAAGAAATGATTAGAGGACCTAGGATGGGTGGACCGGGGGAGACACAAGCAATGTCAGAGGAAAAGCTAATTAAAAGCAGGATCTCTTTGTCCTCTGCACTCAGTGTTTCTGCCCTGTGCTGTACACACACAATTTAACATGCACAGAGAAAGGAGAGCAACCATCTCTAATTGCCCGAAAATGCATAGCATTTGTTGTCCCGAAGGCCGCTTTGTCCAGGTGGAAATTGTTTTCCCGATTACAGCACTCCGCCGATGTCCAGTGTGCGGTTGGGAATTTTTTTCTAATCTTACTGAGATGAGTGCTATTCAGGCTGCTGATTACTGACACAAGAGAGTAATCATTCTAGACGATTGCTGTGACCATGGGTTGGCAACAGCACTGAGGGAAGAGAAGGGCCCCCCTTCACTAACCAGAGCCCCAGGGGTGGAAACAAGGTGGGGTGCTGTAAGCATGGCCTGCTTTCCATTGCAAGGTTGTACTGCCCCAGCAGAGATCTGGAAGGTCTCCTCCTTCTGCTGCAGGACGTTCATTCTGCAGGAGTTACACTTCTGGCTCTGACTCCTGTCCCCAAGGTCACTCTTCATGGCATATGCATTCCACTAGCAGGTGGGACTAACCAAGTTGAACTTAAATCAGCAGGCATTGTCCTACAATTGGCTGTGAAGGACTCACCTAGGTTTGTTCCCATGAAAGTCTCAAAGCAAAGGGGCAATTTCAAGGTGCTCTTCTGCCCAATGACAAATTTTGTCTCTGCAATATGTGGTGGGAAGGAGTAGGGTGGGACAGGAAGAACGAGGCTCACCCACGCAACAATGAAGGCACCAAAGAGGTTTTGGCTACGGTGATACTGACTGTTAAAATTCACCGAGGGTCACCTCTGTGCCAGGTGCTAGGCTAAACCATCACATGCATGCTCTTTTTTAAAGATCACGATAAGCCTGTAAAGTAAGTCCTCTTCCAGGGTCCATTTTATAACAGAGCGATATTAAAGACACATGGCTAGGAAATGGCACGACCAGGATTCAGACTGGTCAGTCTGTCTTTGCACTTGACCCCAGCTCCTAACCAATATCCCCAGGCTGAATGTATGATGTATACAGAGAGTACAAAGATTCTTGATGATAGGCCCATTTCTACTTAACAAAACTGGATAAAAAATGGCAACTTCTAACAATTTGTTATGAATGAGTTATGTAGCCAGAGCAAATAATGGGCACTCCTAACCAATCACTATTTCTGTCTACACCTCCCTCCATAATGATCTCAGACAGAGCAGCAGCTATGGGACCTCAGGATGGACAGTGGTTCACACTGGGAGTTTCTTGGGAAAGACACAGTTAGAACCTGAAACCTAGAGCACCAGCAGGTAATTGTTTCCAGGATGCACAGCTCAAAGTATGCTTGGGAAGGTGGAAAAGCAGGGAGGAGACGGAAGTAGGAAGGCAGAGGGAATTGCTTTTTAAAAGGTGTAATTCCTTTGGCCGAACATTTTTGTATCTATATAAATGGTATCAGGTGTAGAAGGAAGAGCCACTCTAAAAGCTAAAATCTCACTCTCTGTAGAATGAATAGTCTTCTTGTCTATACTCTGTTGGCAATTAATGATACACCATCACATAACATTTTCATCACTGCCATCTTGTATTATTGTCTTCAACTTTTATTGTTTAATTCCTCATGTGTTATTGACCTATCTTCCTAAGTATATGGTAAGTTATTTGAGAGGGGAAAATGAAGTTTTTCAATTACTTTTAACCTCGATAGCACGTAATAGAAAACTCGGTCCATATCTATTGGTTGATGAAAACAGATGCTTGTGCTTGTTTTTCTCCTGGCTTGACGTAACAAAAGGAATTTAGCCTGAGACACAGCAGAGGGGCTGAGAGGAGAACAGCAGGAAGAGCTTCGTCATTACGACTCCAGCTACTTCATTCATGCACACATCCATCCATCTGTTGATCCATTTATTCAATGTTCCTACAACTATGTCAATGAAAAGTCTACAGATAAGCTCTCACAGCACCATAGCAAGGAGGAGAGGATTGAGCTTGCTAATAATGAAGGGAAAATGGAAATGCTTGAGGGTCTCAGTTTGCTGCTGACCACATCCTCACATGATTTTCTGTTGACTCATTCATTATTCGTTGAATGTGTACATGTGTCAACAAAATAGATAAAGACCCTATGCTCGCAAAGCTTGTAATCTAGCGAGCGAGAGAGACATTTGCAAAATAATGCCAATGATTATTTAATTATAAGCACAATGAAAAAGAAGCACAGTTTATATGGGAGTATACATGGAAGGAGGGTTTCTAATCTAGATTTGGCCAAGAAGATGGTGGCCAGACAAGTGTGTCCTGTAGACGCTTCATTGACACTGAAATCATTGAGGCTGAGGGGGGTGGCAAGCCAAAGGAGAAGGGAGGAAATGGAGAATTCCAGGTGTAGCAGTTGAGTGGCCTTGAAGTGGAAAAGAATTTGGCACAGAAGAAGAAATGAAATAACACAAGTGAGTACAGTATGGGGGTGGAGTGGATGCTGGTGGAGCCAGGTGAGGCTAATGAGTGGGGTAGGGCCAGATCATACAGGAGGTCCTGGGTATAGGTTTGAATTATTTTTGTCTTAGTTTTACCATTTAGCATTCACCTTTTCTTTCTATTTGTGGGCATCTCCCACTGTGCGTGACATCTGAGGGACCCATAGCTCTACTCACCTGTTATGGAGAATGAAGGAAGGAAATCCTTCTTTTCCCATTCTCTGGCATTTGAGGCATGATCATGGAAACTATGTTTGTCCAGTTACTCTTCTCAGATCACCCTGAGTCTTTGAATCTGAAGCAAGTAATGCAGAGCCAAAGGAAGGGTAACGAATCCACTCATGGCAGTGGCATCCTGTGGCATCAAGCGGTAGCAGTAGCACTATCTGCTGCCCTGTCCTTCTAGACTTTTCCTTCCATCTGGCCTCCAGAGCTCCATCTGTTCCTTTTTCCTAAGCCACCCAGAGAGTCTATAAGCCTGCTCTCATCTTCCGGACTCCGAACTCTGAGTTCATCAGAGTTAATTCCAGTTGTTTGTAACCCAGATTCTCGACTGGTAAGCGATGCTAAAGAGGTTGAAGGGTTCTATCAAAGGTGTATTAAGAATGAATTTTAATTGGGACATTCCAGAAGTCCTTTACAGTTTTCAAACTACTTTCACATGACTCATTTGGTTTTTATAGCAACCAAAGAGGTAGGCACTATCATCTCCCCTTTATTCAACAAAAAGAGAACAAAGTTGGAAGAGTGCAAGTGATTTCTTTCCAGTGTGGAACAGCTAATTAATGGCAGAAAAAGTAGCAAAGACCAGGTCTTCCTGTTTCTCGTGCCTCACTCCTTCTGCTTCCTCTTGCAGTGGGGACAAGACCAGGGGCGTGAGAAGTGAGAGCAGGTGTCATGACTTCTGTGTCAGCAGCAGCAGCAGCACACTGTCTCAGTTCCACATGTGCACTCACCTACAAGACATTCTTGTAAACTCTGTACTCATGCCCAGCACTGTTCCTATTGGATCATAGATTCACGTAAGGAAGAAGGTAGCTTCCCCAGACCACAGTCTGCCTGGAAAGACTTCTAAAGCACAAAGCTGCAGATAGGAATGTGCAGGATGACAAATGTGTGCAGCTGCAGAGACAAGCATTCTCATTATGGAAAAGTTTGAAGCTTGAAATTGTAAGATGCAAGACCAAAAAAAGGTGTGTCACTAAAAAGATTAAGTACAGTATTATGTAGCTGCTGGGAAGAAGCAAAGATCAGGAGTCAAAACACAAGCTTTGACTTGAGACTCAGAGACAATACTGACCTCGTAGGATTCTCATAAGGATTAAACAAGGTAGCACATGGGAAATTCTTCGCATAAAACCCATTACAGGGCAGATACACTATGAGATGTTTGTTTCCTTGCTGTGTTTCCAGAGGCATTAGAAACCAAGTGGAGATTAGTCTCCCAGATTGTTAGGGGTCAGAGAAGATCTTTAGCACAGAGAACCATGATCAAACTCAAATCTGTCAGGCAGGGGTTATGGAGAGAGGCTAGGGGCACCCAGGGGGACAGGGAGAAAGCAGCATCAGTCTCTTTTCTCATTCTCCAGACCGATCACATTGCTGAGATTGTCTTTCTAATCATGTGTCTGGAGCTTAGATGACCCATTCAACCTGCAGGGGTGTGAGCTGAAAGAAATTGGTGAGTTACCGGAAATAAAACACACAGAAATTCTTCCAGCTTTTAAAAAAAATTTTTAGATTTTTTTTTTCTAAAAAACAATTGGTATGAAAATATTTTTTTCTTTTTCAGGAAAAGAAACAAAGGGTTGTGTTTTTTTTTTTTTTTGATCAGTAAAGAGTATTTTCTTTTCTATGAAAACCAAATATTTTTCTAAAAGCAAATTTTATTTTCCCAAATATTTGACAAGAGCAAGCTGTAAAATTCTGAAGGAGTTTAGTCAGCTGTGCAGATTGACTTTTGAAGTGTAAAATAAACCTTTACTTAACAGATGTCAGGACTGTGACTTTGAGAGATAATGACAGTTTTTATAGTAGGTTGGTGACAGAATTTCCAAGAAGAATGAATAAAGTTTTGGTGCCAAGTTTGGGGAAAAAATGACAACATGATTATTAAAAATTGACTGCGTTGAGGAAAGCAAAAGTCAGTGTTTTAATTTGTTTCATTAGACAGCGTAAGTTGTTCCATAAATATCAGGAAAATACATTTAACAAAAGGATAGGCCGTACCATTGGGTAAGAATGGGAGTAAGTCAAAAGCCTTACCTCCCTCCCAAACCGTCATGAATGAAGGTGACTTAAAATAATTCCAAAGATCAGGGCGCCTAGGTGGCTCAGTTGTTAAGTGTCTTGAGCTCAGGTTATCATCCTGGGGTCCTAGGATTGAGCCCGTGTAGGGCTCACTGTTCATCAGGAAGCCTGCTTCTCCCTCTCCCACTCCCCCTGCTTGTGTTCCCTCTTTCACTCTCTCTCTGTCCAATAAATAAAGGCAACTTCTACTGCCCTGTGTGATGCCTCCCGGGGAAGATGCTCAGGAGGGCAGCAACTTTGGTTAGGGATCCTGTGCTTTTCTGGGGAGGAGGGTTTTGGTAATAAAAAAGCTAACTCCAGAATATTTTACCTGAAGGCCAAAGCCAGAATCAGGAACTGAATATCCAGTTCCTCCTCCTTTTCACATTTAGTGGCTTTTAAAATGGTTGGGTGAAAATCAAACATCTTGATATCTGATTTCTATTTGTTCTGGATTTTTTTTTTTCTTTTTCTACCTTTTGTAGGTTTAATTAAGGTGTGTAGGTTTAATTAAGCAATTATAATTCAATTTCATCTCTATTGAATTATTTAACTTCTTTAAAATAATTATTAGTGGTTGTCTTAGGATTTACAATATACTTTTAAAATAATTTGTGTCTGACTTCAAATAAATTATACTGCTTCACGTGTGGGGTAAGCACCTTTAGAACAGTCTATTTCCAATCCCTCCCTCTCACCCTCTCCCAGCTTGTCATTAATTTTACTTTTCCATAGGCTGTAATATGCAATACATTGCTATTACTTTTTGCTTTAAATAGCTTTCTTCTAGAGGAGCATCTGTGTGGCTCAGTCAGTTAAGCATCTGCCTTTGGCCCAGATCATGATCTCAGGATCCTGGGATCCAGCCTGGTGTTAGGCTCCCTGCTTAGCAGGGAGTCTGCTTCTCCCTCTCCTTCTGTCCCTCCCCCCTCTGCTTGTGCTTGCTCTCTTTTATTTTATTTTAAAATAAAATAAAATCTTTTAAAAAACAGTTATCTTTTAGAGAAATCAATAAAAGATTATATTTTACTTCCTTTTATTCTTTCTCCAGTGCTCTTCATTTCTTTGTGTAGATGCAAGTTTCTGAGCACATTCATATCCCTTCTGCCTGAAGAAGCTCCCTTAACATTTCTTATGGAGTAGGTCGCTACCAAAGCACTTACTCTTTCAGCTTTGGTCTATTTCAGAAAGTCTTTGTCTCAAGTTCATTTCTGAAGGCTATTTTTTGTGGATATAGAATTCTGGGTTGACAGTTTCCTTCAGCATTTCAAACATGCCAAACTATTTTCTTCTTACTGCATGTTCTCTGGTGAAAGAACATGCAGTAAGAGTTCTCTTGTCCTTGCTCCTCTGTAGATAATGTGTCTTCTTCATCTTCTTCTTTTTTTTTTTTTTTTCTAACTCCGGCTGCCTTCAGGATTTTCTTATTTTGTTGGTTTTCCGCAGTTTGAAGAAGATATGCCTAGATGGTTTTGTGTGTTTATTTTCATATTTATCCCACTTGGTATTCTGAGTTTCTTGAATCCGTGATTTGGTGTTTGTTACTCATTTTGGAAATGAGTATCTATCATTTCTTCAAATATTTTTTCAGCTCCATTCTCTTTCTCTTCTGGAATTTTAGTCATGCATATTTTAGATCATTTAATATCATCTGAAATTGTCGGCTGCTATATTCTGGCCCACACCCCTCTCACACACTCTTTTCTTTTGCATTTCATTTGGAGAATTTCTTTTGACCTATATTCAAGTTTACTGATTCCTTCCTTGTCTCTATCAAGCCTACTGAGCTCATGAAAGGCAATCTTCATCTCTGTTATTGTGGTTTTGTTTTCCAGCATTTCCATTTTATTCTTTTTATTGAAGTATAGTTGACATGTGATGTTACATTAGTTTTGGGTGTACAATGTAGTGATTCAACAAGGCTAGACATTATCCTGTGCTCACCTCAAGTGTAGCTACCATCTGTCACCATACAATGCTATTATAATACCATTGGCTGTATTCCCTATGCTCTACCTTTGACCCCGTGACTTACTGGTACCCTAACTGAACACCTGTATCTCCCATTCCATTTAATTCTTTCTCATAGTTTTTTCCTCTCTGCTGACATTACCTATTTGATCTTGCATGTTGTCTCTTTTTTATTAAATATATTAATAAGTTATTTTAAATTCCACATCCATGTCATGTCTTAGTCTGATTGTGATGGTTGCTTTGTCTCTTCAGACTATGTATTTTCTTGCCTTTTCTTAGTCTGATAATGTTTTGCTATTATTGAAACCTGAACAGGTAAAAGCTAGTAGATACTGAGATCAATAAATTTTATGCTTGGAGATAAGCATCTCATTTTTGCTGCTAGTCCTCTCCCAGCTTACTTTAAATAAAATTGACATACAGCATTGTATACATTTAAGGTGTAAATGTGATGATTTCATATATGTACATATTATAAAGTGATTATCATACTAAGGTTAGTTAACATATACACCACCTCACATAATTACATTTTCTTCTTTGTGGTGAGAACATTAAAGATCTATTCAAGTGTATAACGCAGTATTATTAACTGTAGTCATCATGCTAAACATTAGTTCCCCATTACTTATGCACCTTATACCAGAAGTTTGTACTCTTTAACCAATATCTCCCCATTTACTCAACCCCTGACAATTCTACTATGTTTAGATGAACTTAACTTTTCTTTGTTTATTTTTTAGATTCACATACAAGTGAGAACATACAGTATTTGCTCTCTCTGGCTGACTTATTTCACTAACCATGATGCTCTCAAGGTCCATCCATGTGATCACAAAAGGCAGGATTTCTTTCTTTCTCATGGCTGAAAACATTCTGTTGTGTACATTTATCCACATTTTAAAAGTCTATATGTGAATGGTTTAGGTTGAATGGAACACTTTAGGTTGTTTCCATATTTCAGTTATTGTGAATAATACTGCAATAAAATGGGACTGTAGATATCTCTTTGAGGTGATCACAGTTCCTTTGGATATATACCCAGATGGGATTGCTGGACCAGATAGTAGTTCTACTTCTAATTTTTTGAGGAACCTCCATAGTATTTCCATAGTACTGTTGAATTAGATACTAATTTAACAAACAGATCTAACAGCATTTTGTTGGGGAGTTTAGTGTTTTCTGTATATAAGGTCATGTCACTTGCAAACAGAGACATTTTTACTTCTTCCTCTCTGATTTGGATGTCTTTTATTTCTTTTTCTTGCTTAACTGCACTGGCTAAGACTGTCAGTACTATATTGAATAGGAGTGGTGAGAGTAGGCACACTTGTCTTGTTTTTTGTTGTTGTTGTTGTTGTTTTAAGATTTCATTTATTTATTGGAGAGAGAGAGAACACAAGCAGGCAGAGTATCAGGCAGAGAGAGAAGCAGGTTTCCTGCTGAGCAGGGAGCCCAATGCGGGGCTCAATCCCAGGACCCTGGGATCATGACCTGAGCTGAAAGCAGATGCTTAACTGACTGAGCCAACCAGGTGCCCCCATCTTGCTCTTAATCTGAAAAGAAAAGGGCTCAGCCTTTCTGCCTTTCACCATTGAGTATGTTAACTGTGAGTTTGTTCTATTTGGCCTTTATTATGTTGATGTGTGTTCCTTTTACACCTAATTTATTGAGAGTTTTTATCTTAAGAGAGTGTTGAATTTTGTGAAATGTTTTTTCTGCATTTATTGATTGGATCATATGACTTATTCCTTCATTCTATTAGTGTAAGATATCACGTTTATGGATTTGCTTATTTTGAAATGCCCTTACATCTCAGAGATCACAGTGTTTGATCCTGTTAATATGCTGTTGAACTCAGCTTCTTAGAATTTTGTTGAGCATTTTTGAATCTGTATTCATCAAGGATATTGGACTGTTGTTCTCTTTTCTGGTGTCCCAATCTGGCTTTGGTATCAGGGTAATGCTGGTCTCATGCAATGAGTTTGGGACCATTCCTTCATCTGCAATTCTTTGGAGGAGTTTGAGAAAATTTGGCATTAATTCTTCTTCAAATGTTCACTAGTAAGAATTCACTAGTGAGACCATTCTCTTTCAGGAGGTTTTTGATTATTGAGTCGATCTCCTTACTCATTATTTGTCTGTTCGGATTTTCTATTTGTTCATGATTCTGCCTCGGTAGGTTGTAAGTTCCTAAGAATTTATCCATTTCTTCCAGATTATCTAATTTGTTGGAGTATAGTTGTTCATACTGGGCCTTTCACAGCCTAAGTGTAGGGTTTTGTCTTAATATTGTCAGGAGTTTGGGCTGTGTTTGAAGGTTGCTGCTGTTAACAATCATCTCTAGTGCACCATGATCTCAAATTCCTTTAGTGATAGCTGTATTAGAAAATGAGCTAATTGGCCAGGACTTTTTTTCTCAATGTCTATTTTCCACTTGACTTTGAGTTTTCCTTCTCTCTGTTGACCAGAGAGAATCTGTTTCATTGGAGTGATCTCAGATATATGTTTTACTCAGCATTTGTTAGCATGGTGGTGGAGACTGGAGGAGGGGGCATTCTCTGTTGCTCATGAAGCCTCAGTATGAGGTAAGCATTATGGATTCGAACCTTGAGAGTGTGGCATTTACCAGTATGCTGCCCCTTGACCATCTGTAGTCCTAGATCTAGTCTTGACTTCTGGCACTCTCCCAAGGTAGAGTTTTACTTACTTAGTTTTCTCTGCTCTTCCTTCAGCCACTGTGGATTTTCTCCAGTGCCCTTAACTGGCAATTTTTATTCTTCTTCTTCCTGAAAATTAGAACTTTTGTTCCAGAAGTATCCAGAAGAGATACTAGAGATGAATCTGGGCAGCGTTTCAGCAGTGAATACTACTCCCTTCCCCCAGTCAGCACAATGAGAAAAATTTTAAGAGTCTCTTCCATCTTCCGAGTTCCTGGTGGTGTCCATGGAGGAAAGGACTGTGAAAGGGTAAAAATCCCTCTATGTCTACTACCCAGAAATTACACATCCATATGGTCTTGAGTAATTCATTAAAATTTTTAAGCTCAATGTTTTTTTTTTTTCTGACTTATATGGCATGCAGTGGCATTTGTTCTCAGTAAGCAAGTGCATGAATTCTGTTTCTTCTTGTAGGCACAGTTGTCTCCCTGGATTTGAGGTTATCCTTTGCCCTGCCATATCAGTTCTCCAATGGGCTCAGGAAAAGTTATTAATTTTATTTGGTCAGTAGTTTATTATTTTTTCCCCTTAATTGTAAGGGTAGAAGCAAATCTCTATCCAGTTCTCTAACTCTCTCAGCTGAAACCACACAGACCATGTATCAATTTTTAATGCTGAACCAAACTTGATTTCTGGGAATAGCTCCATTTTGTCACAATGGTCATTTTGTGTGTGAGTATGTGTGTATTTGAATTCACTTTTGAATATATGTATTTGAATTCACTTTGCTAATATTTTGCAAAGGACCTTTTTACATTTATGTTCATGACTAATACTGTTTTGTAAATTTCTTTCCCTACAATTCCTTTTTCAGGTCTTTGTGTTTTAGCTATACCAAACTTCTTAAATGAGTTGGAAATTGTTCCCTCTTCTTCCTTTATTTTCTAAGAGTTTGTGCACATTTTCATCATTCCCTGCTTCAAAGTTTGATAAAACCCACCGATGAAACTGTTGGGGAATCAGTGTATCTTTGTGGGAAGATTTTTTAATTGGAAATCCAATTTATCCAACAGATACAGGACAAGTCAGATTTTTAATTTTTTCATCAGTTTTAGTAAGTGGTATTTGTCAAGTAATTTGTCCATTTGTTCTAAAAAATTAAATTTATCATAAAAATTTGTCATCATATTTACCTTGTTGCCTTTATAATGACTGTAAGATCTATAGTTAGATTACCCTCTTCTTTTAATGCCAAGATGGGCAATATCTACCCTTCCCTTATTTGTTGATTATTTGTTCTAGGGACTTAGCCATTTTGTGGGCCTTTTGATAGAATCAACTTTTGGCTTTGTTAATGTCTTCTATTGTTTGTCTGAATTCCATTAAGTTTTATTATTTCTTTTATTCTGCTTACTCTCACTTTCAGTTTTTTTCTTTTTTCCTAACTAAAGTCAAACTTTAGTTGATTTTAATTTTTTCTCCTTTTTATTAAGGCATTTAAAATGATAAATTTCTCTTGAAATACTTCTTTAGCTATAGCCTACAAATTTTGAAGTGCTGTGTTTTCCTTGTAAATCAATTCAAATTTAGTATTCTCACTTGTAACTTTAAAAATTTAGTCCATGGATTTTTTTTTTTTTAGAAATACCTTATTAACTTTCTAAATATTTTTGCCTTTCCTAGGTATCTTTTTCATTTCTTACATATAGTGTAAGATTTCAATGTTGTGGAATTGGTTAAATTTTATTTTATGGCTCAATATATGATCTATGTTGAGCCAGGTATAGTCAAAAAGAATGTGCATTCTGAAGTTGTTTGTAGTGTTCTATAGATATCTATTAGTTTAGATTGTTCGATTGTGTTTAGACCTTCTGTATCTTTACTGGATATAAATATATGATTTATAAATGTACAAATCATATATATATGATTTAATAATTACTGTGATGAATGTCGAAATCTTTAACTATGATGTGAATTTGTCTCTCTCTTCCTTTATCTTCACCAAGTTTTGTTTTGTGTTTTTTGAAGGTATGCTATTAGATCAGTATGTATGTAGGATTATTATATATTCCTGATGAAATAGGTTTTATTATCAGCATAAATTGTTCTTCTTCAACTTTAGTAATACTCTTTTCCCTGAAGTTATTTTGGTCTCACCTTAATATAGCCATGCCTGCTTTACATGGTTTATGGTTTTCATGAACTATCTTTTTGCATCCTTTTAGTTTCAACCTTGACTATATCTTTATATCTAAAATACATCTCATATAGTAGTACATAGTAGGGTCTTGCATTTTCCAAATTCATTTTGACAATCTCAACCTTTTTATTTCATCATTTAGATCATTTGCTCTTAATGTAATTATTATTACAATTGGGTTTTATTACTTTTAAATGATTAGTAAGGGATTACAGTATACCTCAAACTTATCAAAGTCCATTTGAATCAATTTTATACCACCTCACACTTAACACTTCACACGTCTACTTCACACTTCACATCTAATTCTTCACATTTCACAGTGTACAAATATAATACACCTGCCCCAGTATAATTCCATTTACTCTCCAATCTTTTCCTTAATGTTGTCAAGCTTTTATTTCTACATGATGAATAAACCCTACCTTACAATAGTATCATATTCATTTTAAATGATCAACTATCACTTAGGAAATCCTAAGAGGAAGACGAAGCATATCCTTTTATATTTATTCATTCATTTACCATTTTTTGGTGGTCTTCATTCTTTCCTGTAGACCCAAATTTCCATGTGGTATCACTTCCCTTCTGCTTTAAAAATAGCCATAATTATTTCTTAAAACTCAGGTCTATCAGAATACATTTTTATATTCTGTATCCCACTTTTGACTTATTGAAAATGTCTTTGTTTATGTTAATTTTGAAGGATATCTTTTCTAGAGTGTATTTTATAATTCTGAATGATTTTTATTATATTTCGTTTTGTTTTTAGCATTTAAAAAATATTGTTCCATTGCATTTCATTGTTTCAGATAAGAAATAAAACTTTATTTGTGTTGTTATTTTCCTCATATGTAATTGTTTTTAATTTAGCTTATTTCTGTATATTTGGCTTTTAGAAGTTTGCCTATAATAATGATTTTAATGTGGTTTACTTTGCATTTATCTTACTTATGGCACACTGAGCTTCTTGAATGTGTAAGTGGACATTTTTCATCAAATCTAGGAAAATGTGAGTCAGTCTAGGAAAATTTGATCATCTTTTTTTTTTTCATCCTTTTTTTTAAAATGAACTTTTTATTACTATTTTTTAAAGGTTTATTTATTTATTTTAGAGAGAGAGCATGGGCACAGGCAGGAGAGAGGCAGAGGGAGAAGAGAGGGACTCTCAAGCAGATTCCCTGCTGAGTGCAGAGTCTGACTTAGGGCTTGATCCCATGACCATGAGATCATGACCTGAGCAGAAATCAAGTCAGACACTTAACCAATTGAGCCACCCAGAAACTACTTTTTATTACTTTTATATACAGAAAATTCAACAGTGTACACTTAGCCCAGTTTGGTGACAAGTTCTTTAGGCTTTGTCTTTCCCAGCTTGGCAATGTGAGCTACTTACTTTGGACCCAGAACATTGCCTCCCCACTGACAATGTGGATCTTCTGTCATTATAATTGGTCCTGACAGCTTTTACCAGCTTAGCCAGAGGTCCTTTGCCTTCCAAGTTAACCTGGATGAAAGCAAGGGTGGTGTAGGCCTTCCTGTTGACCAGATGTCCAAGCCTGGCCTTCCTCCTAATAATGTAGTAGAGAACCTCCATCTTACAACACAGGACAGGCAGGAAGACAACCAGCTCAATGGGATCCACATCATGTGCAATCATTACCAGCTGAACCTTCTTGTTTTTCACCAATGTGATGACAATGTTAACCCCAGCTCAAAAGACAGATGGCCTCTTAGTGGGGACATCCCCTTTGTCAGCAGCTTTCTTCTCAACCCAGACCAACAATCTCTGCTTCTTCTCTAGCTTTGTCTCTGGTCTGTATGTGTGGGTCAGCTTAAGTAGTTGAGTAGCTGGCGGTTCAAGGCCTGGATGAACTGGTTGATCACAGGAGGCAATTTAAGACATTTATGGAGAATTGCCCTGTGTGCCTGCAGCCAGATATAGCAGGACCATCTGACAAAGGGGGTGAGGTCCTTTTGGACTGTCTGATGCCAAAATTCTTGGGCCTTTTCTCAACAGGAGAATGACCACATTCTTGGCCTCCTCCTTCTTCATAAAAGCAGGAGCAAGGGCCTCCTTCTTCCCGTTAGTCTTCTTTCCTTTTGGTATCTTGGATAGCTGAAGGAGAGAGCTCTTTATTTCTTAAAATATTATCATTCACTTCTTCTGGGATTCCAATTTCAGTAGAAATCAGAAATTATATATTGTGCTACAGATTTCCAAGGATCTATGCTTTTCTTCCACCTGTTCCTCTTTCCATTTTTCAGATTGAGTTATTTTTATTAATCTGTCTTCTTGGTCCTGACTCTTATTTTACTTTCAGTCTACCATTAATTCTTTCTGTTGAATTTAAGAAATCCCAAGCCATTGTAGTCTTTTGTCCAAGAATTCCATTTCCTTTTTTCTTTCTCTCTGTTTCCATCTCTCTGCTGAGATTCTCTAACAATTCATAATTAAGACAATATTTTCTTTAAAAACTTAGACATTATATCTGTTTTATTGTTAGTGTCTTAACTCCAACATCTGCTTTACCTTGAGATACATTATCTGCTTTTTTCTTGACTATTGGTCACATTTTTTTTGTTTTTTGTTTTTTGTTTTTTATGTCTAGTAGTTGTTATTACATTCTCAATAGCATAGATAATACATCTTAGAGTCTTAAGATTCTGTTATCTTCTTCCTGGAAAGTGTTGATATTTATTCTGATAGGCCATCCAATTACTAACTAATCAAGTTGAACTTGTGTAGAGATGGTTTCACTTTAGAGTTTTTTTTAGGTCATATCTGGGGTAGACATTCCTCTGGGATATGGTTCTTATTCCTAAAATAAGTGGGGTTTTTTTGTTGTTGGATGCCAAAGTGTTAGCAAGTTCTTTCCTTTCCTACTGGACTGGAACTTCAACATCTTCCAGCATTGCTCAAATTCTGGTAACTTAATTTCACTTTCTACTCTATTGCTGCTCTCCAGGAAGCCATTCACTGCTTACCTTGTGCACACTCAGCTAAACCCTTAGCCAAGAACTTGTGGAGAGACCGCATGGAGACTTCTGGGATCTACTCCACTGCACGGCTGTCCTTCCCAGCACCCTGCGTCACAGATTCTAGTGACTTTAAATGCCTTATACTTGATTTCTACTTTCTCCACTCAGAAAGATCATCATGCTTTGCTTGGGCTCCAGCTCCCTGTGCCAGAGTCAGGGTATTTTCCCTAGACAGTTGGCATGATTGTAAGTCTATCTTCTCTCAGGGATAGCAGCCTGGCATTAACTGTTTTTCAATTTGGGCAACAATTGCCTCATATATTTTGTCCAGTTTTATAGTTATTCTCAATAGGAGAGTTAGTTTTGCATCATTTACTGAATCTTGGACAGAATCAGACTTCCCTTGCTGAGGATTCTTAAATGTAATCTGATTCCTCACCAAGACATATGGTTCTTTGATCTTCCTGTAATCACCAGGCTACCTGTATTATCTTGACTATTCCTTGCCATTGACCACTCCTCCAACCACAGCTTTGTGTCTCAAAAGTCTTCTCTTCCTTTCCCCCTTTTTTAACTCATGAAAAATCTTGAGATCATTTTGTGTAGAGTGGATATATATGACTTTAAGATCTAAAAATGGAATATGTTAGTGGCAAAAAGTGAACTCAATTTTAACATACCTTTAAAGTGTCTGTAGTACATCATATGAGTACTTGGTTTTTCATCTCCATGTATCACATCATTTGCATTTATTGATAAACCCTTGGATTCTTCTTAAGCCAATAACAGTTACAGAATATGTTTTTGGGGTGTAGAAGAGAAAACTGTGTCCTGAGAAGTTTGCTTACTTTGAGGGTGGTAATAAGGCTAATTTTACATTGTCATTTCCATTCAGAGTAATTTGTGTAAATATTGGCATCCATCAATTTCCTTCTTTCCTTTCCCTTTTCCTTCTTTTCTCTTCCCCTTTCTTCTATTTCTCCTTCAATCACTATTTACAAACAGACTTTTAGGTGCTTGGAAGCCTAAAATAACAATATCTCTTGGGGTATTCCACAGTTTCTTAAACTCTTAGCATTATCTTAAATTTCATGAGAGGACTAAAATATCCCCCAGAATTTTGCCATCTTTCTAGGAGCAAAAGTAATGAAAGTGATGTTGGATGTCTTCTGGTCTCTGGCCTCAATGATCAAAAGTAGGTACTTTGGCAGCTTACTGAGGAATCCCTGTGAACAATCAGATAAATGATTCACATCAATAAAAAGTACTCCTAGGAGGTCTATCCAAGAGGAACAATGAATTCAGAACTTTGCTGTTTAATCAGGGACATCTACTTTGTTCAGATATGCTCTGCACTTTTATTTATTTTTCTATAGTGGAGATTTCCAGTTTTTATTTGAAAACAACCCAGGATGGATCTAATTGTCTAAGGAATAATGCAAAATTCTCAAGATGGTATTAATTTGTAGGACTTGGTTAACACATGTAATTGTGTTCTTTTTCTTTATTCTACTTCTATATCTTTTAATATTAGTAATTCAAAGTAATATATAGTGATAGAGGTAAAGGTGTATAAATATCATAGTATTCTTTCACGTAAGGGATTACTTTCTTCCTTTTACTAGTATTTTTTTATTACACTAATTATACTTTAATATAGACTTACTATTCAAAAATGCACACTCCATAATCAGAGTAAAGCGTTTCCTTAATTTCCTCTTTCAATTCGAATGGATTTCTTTTACTATATATGTATTTTATTTGAGTCCAGTTTAAATTTTTAAAATGTGTTGAAAAGCACCTCTAGGTATGTGGGAAACATCTAAAAATTAAATAACAATGAGGCTTGTAATCCCAAGAACTTGGAGATCCCTGCCCTATACTCTCAAAGCTTGATCCCTATCTGCTACTCATTATATGGTGTCATCTTGACATTTAGAAAAATTCCCTATAGCAGTCATCGAAGCTACAATGAAACTTATTTTGTCCATAAAATATTTGACTTGCCAGATCTTCTGATCCTGAGTTCAGTGTTCTTACTTTATGCCAAGGAAACTCATTTTCACTTTTGCACCTCTTTCAAGGTCTCAAACGTTCTTAAAATTCAATAGTGGAATATAAGCATTAGTTAGTTTTTTAGAGACACAGACTCTATTATTTTCTCTCCACTTTTTGCTTTGTTTTCATTACTGTAGAAATCTGTAACAATTTTGAGACAATTTATTGTCCACACACTAAGACAAGTAAAGGATGGATCAATGACTTCTTTACCCATTCACTTCACTCTGTGAGCAAGAGACTGTGCTGAGCGCATGCATGCATGTGGCACACGGTGTAATATTTCCAGCTGTGCCCCCAAATATGATGCATGAAAAGGAAAACAGACGCACATTGGCATTTGGGAATTAATTCATAGCTACATAGGAATGCAAGGTACAGGGAGCCCCCACCCTCTATCCCTGCAGTTAATAAATTTGTGCACAGATGAGATAGAGGAGGCCCATGCTCTAAGGCCAAGCCCCAAAAAGCTGTTTCTGACTATTCCCATCCTAATCCCTTTTGAGTTTCACAATCATGAAGGGTTTTGCGATTATTCTGTCTACAGCATTTCTCTCTTCTGCAGGAGCTCACTGTGTGAAAGTGGCAAGGACTTGTTTCGTAGGGGGAGGGTAGTGTCTTTGGTAAGTTGGGCTCCACTAGCTACAGTGCAAAGGCCATTTATGTAATAGCAGATCAGCTTCTAATCAACTATAGACTCTATGCATAATCCTTCCACTGGATTCAGAGTCCAGGTTATGAGTAGACATGTTGGGTTTGTCATTGATGAGACATTCCTCTAAAAGGAAGGACATCATTTGAGCTCGGGCATGTATAGTTTATTATTAATTTTACTCTCTTGATTAACAATGTTGTTAATAACTCGTGACCTGATTTGCGTTATTTCGTGGGTATAAGAAGAGAATCAAAATGAGGAAAGTAGAGAATTTACCCTCTGCAGTACTGCGTTTCGTGAACAGAATAAAACTATTGATGAGACATGTGACTCTTTTAGTCATTCTTCTATAAATACGGAGCCAAGAGCAACCCACCGCAAATATTTAAACTCAATCAGACCAGTTATTAGACGTCATGTAAATAATGAAAGGAAAAAGATGAGCTGGTTTAAATCATAAATAATGAAGGGAAAAATATCAGCTGACTTAAATTCTTTTTCTTAAATAGTCTGTGTAATTAGAAACAGACTTTGTCTCTCTCTCTCTCTCTTTACCAACTTTTTAAAAAAGTCAGAATGCTATGCCTTCTATAACTTCTCATTTTTAAAAAATTGGGACGTATATAAAAATCTATGTAATTTCAACTTTTCGCTAGTCAAATAAAGACCAAAAACTAATTTAAACTAAATATACAAATCGATTAAAATACAAAGTTAAGGATTAACTTCCACTTTATAATTGTAAGTAAACTACCCCTTTGTCAGGGATATTTGTTTTACCATCTTTATTTCAAAATATTTCATAACCTCTGTGAAGAATTTATTTGCTATGTTGAAGATATGGTTGTTCCTACAACTCCCTAAGATTTTTTTTTTTTTTTTTACTTAGGGAAATATAAGCACGTGTGAGAAAAAAGAAAATCCAAATAAGAATAAAATAAAATAAATAAATACAAATAAAAGTAGGAATAAGAAAAAATTTTTAAATACTATACAAATAAAAAAGACATAAGGGTGCTTACAGAAAAAAAAAACTACTAAGTAACATTAGGATTATACTTCACTCCATTTTTATGCTTAACAACAACAAAAAAGTTTGAGGGAATGATAATTTTGTCAAGTTGGAGGTAAATTTTACTCAGAAATAAACAAAATGACAGTAGTTTCAAAATGTTCCATGCCCGTTACTTTTTTAAAAAAGATTTATTTATTAATTTGATAGAGAGAGGGAGAAGCAGGCTCCCCGGGGAGTAGAGAGCCCCATGCAGGGCTCCATCCCAGGACCCCTGGATATGACCTTTGCCGAAGGCAGAGGCTTAACCAATGGAGCCACCCAGGCTCCCCTGTTCCATGCCCTCTAGATCTGACACTCTAGCCTGATAAAGAAATGTTACCTTAGCAATCCTTGTCATTGCTGCTAGCACTGAAAATGGTGAAAAATGTTGCTGAAGGAAAACCACCAGCAGGACCAACAAGTTCTTCAGCCCCAGGCTCTGTGCTTCCACTGCTAGTCGTGGCCTGCGCATTTTCTAGCGTCTCACCTCCACAAATGAGCACCGCTATTTTCAGCCCCCAGTACATCTGTCGTACAAGCTTCCGATCAGAGCATAGAAATAGGGACAAATGCCACCCACTCCGGTGCACTTGCTGCTCCACCAACTGTTAGCAATTGCCTGGCATGTTTTCTACTTTCTCAGTCTCTCAGTTCCCGTGTTTCTGGAAGGTAGCTGACAGGTAAAGACTACGATTTTCTTGCCAAAATCCTCCCCCACTGTGCAAGGAGCGATTTGCTGTTCTCTAGAAATAAACAGAGATCATAAAGAAAAATATGGAAACAGGAGAAATGTGTCGTAACACTCCAAGGCGGAAAACGAACTCGAGAGCCCATTTCATCCATTCAGACAGCCAGCCAGCCATTCATTCATTTATTCATTCGCCAGATATATTTTGAGTGGATTGTGCACGGAACTGATGTTTAAATGGATAAGTAATGGGGCGCCTGGGTGACTCAGTCCTTTACGTGTCTGCCTTTGGCTCAAGTCAGGATCCCAGAGTCTGGGATCAGCCCACATCAGGCTTCCTGCTCCGTGGGGAGTCTGCTTTTCCCTCTGCCCCTCCTCTCCGGTCGTCCTCTCTCTCTCTCTTTCTCTCTATCTCTAATAAATAAATAAAATCTTTAAGAAATGGATAAGTATCAAAAATAATGACTAGGAAGGTACAATTGGATAGAGGAAAATGAGTGACTAGTTTCCTTTTATTGCATTATTATTTTAGAGAAGCTGCATCATAGGAGTTGTTTTTACACATTTGGTATTTTCATGTTGCTCCCAGCAATGAGTATTTCAGCATGAATGTGAGACAATGACTAGTTACTGACTACCTTGTGACCCGTAGGTGAAAGACGTGGGGATAGGGACAAAGGGCCACCTTTTTCAAAGGCCAGATTAAGTGTAGCATTGGGTGGGCTGAGAGGAGGGGGAAATCATTGACAGAAGGGAAGAAAGGCATGGGAGAAAGCATATCTGTACCCACGCTTATCCACGATCAAAAAAAAAAAAAGCCTCTCTTAGAGAGAAATCAAGATCCGAGCAAGTCGGTGGGAAGCACTGGAGATTCCCCACTCATTTCTGGTTAGTGATCACTTACGTCTCAGTGGCCACTTCCTCTCTGCCCTGGAGTTGACTTTGGGACTCAACTGCGTCCAAAGTATTAGAAATGGAAGAGAACTTATACCTCTCAGATAGGAAATCTGTTTATTTTACACAGGAGTCCCAGGGAATGACCTACTCACAGCCCCGCAGCTGGTGTTGATATTTAGGGTGTAGATTTCCTGATGTCTGGCCTTGTTCTAAAGGGATCCTTCATAGGCATCTTCTGAAAAAGTTACCCAACACCCTCTTTCAATTTGGAATGAAGGTGTGTTGTCTAATAAGGATTTTCTTGGAAGGCCAATTACATGGAAAGCCATTCTCCTCCAGACTTGTTAGCTTCAGTCACATCCAAGAGTGTGCTGGTGCTATTGGTTCTGGCTCACCAGAGCCCTTGTTGAATTTCTAGCAGTTGTGCAACAATCCAGATGACATCATTTTGGCAGCGTGTGTCAGTCAACACCGCAAAGAGCAGCGCTGGAAAGCCAGTTGTCAAACATTGCAAATAGTTCCTAAATTTATAATTGAATAAAATATTCACTGCATCCACTCTGAAAGAATTTGCATCCACTCTGAAAGAATTTTCAATGGACCAACTCTGTCCAGCAATAGCATGGCCTGAGTATAATAATCACACTTAATAAGTATTAAATCATATGAGCAGTGGTTTTCTTTTCTCTCTATTGAGTCACTTCAAACTGCCTGTGAACCACCCACCTGAATAATAAAAGACTTGAACTTGAAGTCAACACTATCTGGTGGACTTGGTCTCTGAAAGCTTAAATGCGTACTTCATATCCAAACGTGGTCAACAACTAGAACTGGAATGGCTGGGATCCTAAATGTTTACTTCAATGCTGGTCCTTTGCCTTCTCCCTCATCTGAGCCTACAGACCATTCCAGGATTGGGAAAATTTCCTTACGGCCAGAAAGACCATGTGCTTCTTCCCACACCTACCTCAGTACAGTGAATACAATATACCACTCCAGAAAGCCCAAGTCTTGTTCAGATGGAAGACTTCTAGTTTTACCTGATTTCCTGAAATGGCAACTTAATGGAATTTTTGGTGTATAATTATGTATGTTAAGTGGTCTCGAGTCACGACATTTACTATTGTAAGATGATCTGGTCATTTTCTTCTTCATAGAAGGAGCAAACAATTTGAATTCACCATAAAATAGAAGCCTCCCTGGCAAATAGTAGTTAGTGGTGGGCGGCTTTTTAAGTCTAAATGGTTTTTCCTATTTGATTTACTTAATTGAGTTAATGGGTCTTATGATTAGCTGAATAGTCCGGTAGCTAAAGTCATCATTAGCTATTTTCTTGGCTAATACAATAATGACCCTTAAATTGTCTCCAGTATTTCCAATTACCTTTGAAAACATGTGGAATGTCAGAAGCCCTAATAGGAAACATGTATGATATGATGTTTATGGGAAATCTTTTTTCATAACTAGTAGCTCTCCCAAAGTCCTTTTAAGTATCAGGAGAAAATAGTGAAACAAATCACAGAACAAAACAAGGAAGGATCTGAACAGAGGATTTTGTCTTGAGAAATACTAGAATCAGAGGATACTGGAATGATTTAGAAATTCTCTAGTCCAATCATTTCATTTTATGGTTGAGAAAACCAAGGCTGGAGATGATAATTACCTTATAAAGATAACATAGCTAACAGGTGGCAGCCAAAATTATAACTCATTTTTTTCCATTGAAAAGTGTATTTCTTGAACTAGTCTATTAAAAACAAGCTTTACTTAAGAGGCACTTAAAGAAACTCCAAATCCAAAATGGTTTAAGCCTTTCCCCACTCTCTCTCCCTCTGTCCCTCCCCCCTCCCATCCCTCCCTCTTTCTCATAAACATAAATTCCAATTCATTCACAGCTTTATTATAAAAACACTGAACTAGCTGTGGAGGATGGGAGAAGCAACGGTATAAAAGCATGAGTGAAACAGCCTGGTGAGGACGTTGTGTTGTAGTACAGATGATCGAAAGCAGTAGAGAAGGAGGGATCAGAGTTGGAGGAAAAGCGCTGAGTGTGGGTTGAGTATGAAAGCAGCCAGCCCCCAGATTCTAAGGTGGACCATTAGTGGTATGTTATGGGCTGGAATTTCACAGATGGGCAATTTCGTGCTGGAGTTATCCGGTTTGGGGGTCCAGTCCTGGGGTTTCATCATTTTTTCCCCTCAGTGCAGTAAAATTCAGGGATAATGATTTTTGTAACGCAAACTCACAAACGAATGACTCTCTGTACCTGAGCTTATCTTGTTAAATCACAATGTGGAAAATCATTGCCACGGGGCCTGGAATACCTGTCAGCTGGTCCTCAAATTTTCTCCCCTGTAGCAAAATCTATGAGCTGCTCGAAGCGGTGGCTATGCATTCTTTATTATTGAATGCCCAGCACCCAGGGTAATGTTTGTCACATCGAAGGTGTTTGAGAAATGTACAGTGAGTGAATGAGTAAAGGGATGGTTTACCAGAAGGCTTCCGGTTGAGCATGAATCTGGCAGAGTTAGATGATTCTAAGGAGTGTCATCTCACAATTCTAAGTGCGAATAGAGGCTGTGAAAGACCTTCCGACATTCTCTGCACCCAATCAACTTGAAGGAATGACCGGGTCACATCTCTTGGCTTCAAAAGTGTGAGGATCCTACTCTGTACCGAGGTGAACTCATTAAGACGATACAGTCCTGTGAGGACACTTGGAAACTTGGCAGCTGGTCCTCCTTGGCCACACCCTACCCTTACCACCTACCTCCACTGAAACTGTCCCAGTCTATCACCTGAGGAAGCCCTCTCTTCTGCAGGACTCCATATCCCAAGCCAGCAGAATACCCACGCTAGCCACCCAGGATAGCTTCCACCTTCGTAAGCTTCTAGGGGGACTGTTTCCAGCAGGGTCATCGTGGAATTCCAAGATGACTGAACTCTTATTGGTGAGTGTTACCCTCCAAACTACCCAAAGCAACCTGACAACAAAATAAATTGCACTTAGAGCAGCCAGTCCTGGGTGAGTGGTTCTTTTAAATTTTTCTCTTTCCATTTAAAAAGTAAATCTATTCTTAAGTAAATCATAGTTGATTTTTTTCTTTTAACTTTAAAATTACATACAGTAAAATTGACTTTTTGTATACATTTCTACAAATTAGGACGCATGTCACCCTCAGCACAATCAGGAAACAGAGCGGTCTCATTAGTCTCCCCAAACCCCCTCATGCTAGCTTTTTATAATCTGGCAACACGCGTAGAGTTTCTGTCACTAATGTTTGTCTTTTTGGGAATGTTACATAAATGGAATAGTATAGTATGTACCCTTTGAGACTGGCTTCGTTCTCTCAGCATAATGCCTTTTTAATATTCATCAGAATTGTTGCCTGTATCATAGAATGCCGGGTAATATTCCTTTATGTTGGAGGTATCACAGCTTACGTATCCAGCCCACCTGTTGAAGGAAATTGCAGTTGTTTCCAGCATATGGCAATTATAAACAGAAATGCTATAAAATTTGTGTATAGGTTTTGTGTGAACATATTTTTCTCTCTCCTAGATAAAATACTTTAAGGTGGATTGCTGGTTTATATGGTAAGTGTAGGTGTACTTTATAAGAAATTGTCAAAGTATGTTTTCCAGAGTGGCTGGGTCATCTTCCCACCACCAGGGTCTGGAGAGTTCCTGTAGCTCAATTATCCTTGCCAGCAGTTGCTGCTATGTTAGACATTCTAATAGGTATATAGTGCTAGCTTACTGTGGTTTTAATTTGCATTTACTTAAAATGATCACCTTTTCCGTGTGCATATCTGCCTTGCCTATATCCTCCTTGGTGAGGAGGGCACCCTTGGTGAAGTATCTAAGTATTTTGTCCATTTTTTAAAAAGGATTTTGTTTATTTATTTGAAGGAGAGAGAAGGGAGCCTGATGCAGGACTCGATCCCAGGACTCCAGGATCATGACCTGAGCCAAAGGCAGTTGCTTAACCAACTGAGCCACCCAAGTGCTCAATTTTGCCCATTCTTAAAATTAGGTTGTGTTCTTATAGTTAATGTTATGCACAGAACAGATACTTCTAATTTTGACCAAGTCCAATTATTGAATTTCTATTTGATGGATCAGCTTTTGCTGTCCTGTGTAAAACATTTTTGCCTAACTCTAGACCTTGAAGATTTTCTGCTGTGTCTTCTTCTAAATGTTTTCTAGATTTACAGTATACTTTTAGATCTGTGATGCATTTGGGAGTTAAGCTTTTTATACAATCTAGGGGTTAGATCAAATTTTATTTTAATTTTTGGCAAATGAATGTTTAATTGTTCCAAACATTTGTTGAAAAGATTATTCTTTTCCCACTGAATTGCCTTTGCACATCTGTCAAAATCAATAGGCCATATTTGTTTGTGTCTATTTCTAGACACTCAATTTGTTTCATTAGTCAATGTGTCTTTCTTTTCATCAATACCACACTGTCTTGATTACTGTGACTTTATAAAATCAGTCTTACAATCAGGTAGTATGATTCTTTCAACCTTGCTTTTTTTTTTAATAGTGTTTTGACCACTTTATTCCTTTCTGTTTCCATATAAATTTTATTTTTGTTTTTAGTATTTCAAGATTTATTTAAATTTGACTTAGTTAACATATAGTGTAATACTGGTTTCAGCAGTAGAATATATTACATATAACACCTAGTGCTTTATCACGTGTGCCCTCCATAATGCTCACCTATTATTTGCCTCATTCCCCTCCAGCAACCCTCAGTTTATTCTCTATTAAGATTTTAAATTTTAGTGTCAGCTTGTCCATGTTTATAAAATACCTTGCTGGGGTTTTGATAGGAATTGCATTAAACCTGTATATTAATTTATCTTTATTACATTGAGCTGTCTAATATATGACCATGATAATGTGCCTCCTTTATTTAGGTCTTTGATTTCTTTCCTTGGCATTTTTATGTTTTCTGCATACAGATTCTATAGATACTTTATTAGACTTATATCTAGTATTTCTCTTTTTTAGAACTATTTAACTGATATATTTTATTTATTTATGTTTTCAATTGTTTGTTGCTTTTATATAGAATACAACTAATTCTTGCATATTGACCTTGTATCCAGAAATCTTGCCAAACTTATTTATTTGTTCTAGGAATAATTTTTTGTAAATCCCTTGTATTATCCAGAAAGAAAATCATATCATCTATGAACAGAGACAGTTTTATTTCTTCCTTTCTAATCTGGGCTCCAAGGTTTCTGATGAGGAATCTCCAGTCATTTGGATTATCGTCCCCCTGTAAGTACTTTATGGCTTTTCTCTGGTTGCTTTCCTGCTTGTTTGTTTTCTTTTCTCTAGTTCTGTTTGAATATGATATATCTGGGTATGGAATCCTTTTCCTATATTTTGTTTGAGGCTCACTCAATTTCCTGAATCTCTATGTTTGTGTCTCTCATAAAATTTTAGAAGTCTTTTGCCAATACTTTTTCCAATATTTTCTTCTGAATCTCACTTTTCTCCTTCTGGAATTCTGATTCTGCATTTAGACCTTGTTTATTTTCCCCATTTAGAATTTTGGTAGTATTTTGTGGTCCCTGACCCTTTTTCATCATTTTAATCTTTTTTCTCTCTGTTTTTCAGATTGGGTAATACCTATCTTTTTATTGTCAAGTACACCGAATCTACTCATCATATCTATTCTGTCATTGAACCCATTCAGTGAATTTTTATTTCGTTTATTGTCTTCGGCAGCTATAAAATTCCCATGTTATCTCCTATACTTGTTTTTCCTTGATGATACTTTATATTTTAACTTTAAGAATGTTTGTAATTTCTTGCTCAAGCATTTTTATAGGAGCTGTTTTAAAGACTTTGTCACAGAATCCAACATCTCTGCCATTGTTGGCATCTATTGGTTGTTTTTTTCTGTGTGAGTTTTTATTTCTCTATCATATAATTTTTAGTGTTATCATGAATATTATGAATAATTTATTATGGGGCTGTAGATCTTGATTAAATGCTATTGAGAATTTTGAGATTTTTGTTTTAGCAAAGAGTCTGATTTGGTTCAGTCATGACCATCCTTATTTAAGTTATCATTCCAATGTCAGGTTGGATTTCAAAACCTCTGTAGTGCTTGCCACTCGGACCAGTCCTACATGTGTACCATCTGGAGGCCAGTCTGAGACACAGGTGATGGTCTATCCCTTAGTTTGGTTTTCAAGGTATAGACTTAGACATGAGCAGCTCAATGGGGGGCTCAGGAGTTCACTTTAAAAGGTGATTTGCCTTTCTCTCTCTCCATGACCATCCCAGTACTTTCTAGTTCCCAGGCTCCCACTTCAGTCCTCAAGCCAGCAAGTGGGGGCTTAAATTACCCCCACGTGCTTCCTATAACTACGACTATATCCTAGGCCAGACGGTAGGAAGACACTCATTAAAAATGCCACCCGGATTGTCCTGTCCTCTTGGGATCACAGTTCACTCTCTCAGAGTTGTAAATTCTTGCACAACCCCATTGTTACAGCCACTGGTGCAAACATACAATGACCTTGGGACTAGGGTGCAAGGGAACAGAGAAAAAAATAAAACAAAAAGATTAAAAGAATAACTGGATTCTTCCCACCATCTCTGAGAGTTAAAAGCTCCCCTTCATGCTTCTAGGGTCAAAACTGGAGGTCACCTTCTAGAGCTTTCTATCGCTGTCTCTTAAGGCCCCCTACCAGATTTCAGGCTGTGTTGAGTTCAGACCAGGGGGTACAGCAAAGGGGAAACTGAACGATGAACTCACCACTAGTTCAGTGGTACTTCCAGTGCAAACATATCTCCAAATCTGTCAGCTACTATTTACTTTTTAGAGACCTTTAACAACTGTCCCATCCATGTATTCTACCGAGTGACCAGGCCAGGTGGATGGAGAATGCTTCTTATATCTCAGAGGAGGGGGAAGCTTGCTGGTGGATTTTTAAGTCTTATTCTGGAAGAAAAAACTGATAATTATAACCCTGAATCTGAGAGCTTCAATACTGGGGACATCTTTTTAGAAATTTTTATTATGATGTATTTTTAAACTTCCAGAAGAGTTGAAAGAATAGTACAAGAAATTCCCTTATGCTTTTTTACCCAGACTTACTAACATTTTACATTTTGTCTCATCTGCTGTATCATACTCTTTTTTTCATCTCTCTCTAGATAGATGTAGATAGACAATTTGTCTTCCTGAATCATTGAAAACTCAGTTGGAGACATCATATCCATTCAATAACTACTTCATTGTGTGTTTCCTCAGAACAGAGAACATTCTCCTGCGTAATCACAGTACAATGATCATAGCCAAATAATTTAATATTGATATAATGTCATTATCTCATCCACAGTCCATAGTCAGATTTCATCAATTCAGAATCACACATTTCATTTTGTTTCATGTCTCTTTAGTATCCTTAATCAGGAAGAGTTTCTTGGCCCTTTCTTGGCCTTTCTTAACCTTGACGTTTTAAAGAATGCAAGTCCATTACTTTGTAGACTATCCTTCAAATGAGGTTTGATGATACTTCCTCATTCCTGGACTTCGGTTATAAATTTTTGGCGGGGATACCACAAAAATGAAGCTGTGTCCTTCTCAGTGAATCCTATCAGAATTCTCTTGATATCAATTGTCTAAACATCAGGTGGTACAATCTGGTTAAGGTGGCACCCACCAGGCTTACCCATCAAAAAACGAATCGTTTCTGCCCAGGAACCAGTTTACGAGAATCAGTAGCTGCTTGATCTTATGAAACTTTTTTCCCTCCCTTCGTTAGGTGTTTTGACCTAACATCTAGAGAATGCATTCTTTTTTTTTTTTAAAGATTTTATTTATTTATTTGACAGACAGAGATCACAAGGTGGCAGAGAGGCAGGCAGAGAGAGAGAGGAAGGGAAGCAGGCTCCCTGCTGAGCAGAGAGCCCGATGCTCAATCCCAGGACCCTGAGATCATGACCTGAGCCAAGGCAGAGGCTTAACCCACTGAGCCACCCAGGCGCCCCTAGAGAATGCATTCTTTGTGTTCTGTCTGGAATCAGAGCAAGCCCGGGTCATTCTCTCGCTGCTGGCTTACCATTCCCAGCTGAGGGCTGTGTCAGTGCCTGGGTGGCAGCGGGCCCCTCCCAGCCGCTGCCTGGGCAACCACCCTGCTGCTCTGCATGCCTGTGGTGCCCCAGGGAGTGGAGACTGACCAATTCTGTGGGTGGGAAGGAAAAGATCTGCAGGACAGCAAGGCCCTAATTTCCATGGGAAAAATCTATCCTAAACCTTACTTTTGGTTCTTGAAATAGTCTAGTGAGAAAACACTCTTTGGAAATGAAATTCAGCCCAAGAGACCTGAAGAGAGTCTAGTTCCTGAAAGTGCTCCCCTCCCCCACCCCTCAGTGCCCGCCGCCCTGTGGTGTGTGATCTCGTACCAGTTGTGGATGAGTTGAGACAAGTAATCAATATTCCATTTCTATATTTATAACTCCATTGTAATGCAAGTCTGGCAACACAAATGTCCATTAAGGAAAAAGAAAAAAAAAAAAGGAAGAAAGAAAGAAAGAAAGAAAGGAATTTGCTTTCCAGAGCGGTTCAGTGGCTTCCTGAATGTATTTGCACTAAGGGACTGAAGCCACATCCTCTAAGAGTTCATTATACTCAGGTGGGTCCTGTGGTTCCATCTCGGTGTGGACTCGGCCATTAGCAGCGGACTTCCAACGTGACTGAGGGCAGGTGAGGAAACAGATTCCTGAGCCCAGGCCAGGTGAGGAACTGCTGGCTCAGCTTTCATTTCCCTGGCAGTTTAAAACATTTAAAGGATAAATTATGGATTAGTCCTTTGTTTTGATTACTAGTCTTCGTATTTTGATATACCCTTTTAGAAGCTTGAGTGCTCCAGCTTGGCGCGTGTTGGCAAGAGAATCTGGACATTTCAGAGAGAAGGAAATATTTGTATGTGGCAAGTGGAGTGGAGAATGAACCAAGACTATATAGTAATTTCTCCAATTCTTGTTGCTTGAGTGGTCAGAAGTCCCAAACCACACATATGTAGAGTCTATGCAAACACACAAACTCTCTCATTCTTCATTCTTTCTCTCTCTCTCTCTCCTCTTTTTTTTTTTTTTTCTAGCTTAAAAAACATTATCATGTTCTGGAAAGGCCATGGGGAGCATTTCCTACCCAAAGTGGAGAATTTTGTCACTTTTTTTTAGGATTACCATGCTTTACCTCTGGCTCTCTCTTCTGATTTTACTCACTTTTACCGTGAACAAATCGGTAATTTTGACACATTTATAAAAGTTTATAGACGTTTCTTTTTTGTTGTTTTACACTTTGTCTGGTATTTCTGAGATGCTTTCTTTTCTACACCCTTCTTCTTCTTATATGCTCAAGATTCACGCTTCCCTCTCCATTTCACACCTTTCTTTCCTCAATATGTCTCTCATTAGAATTTCTTATTCTTTCCAGGCATTTGCTGAGGAGATGAAAATATGCTTGAAACAGGGCCTCAGTGACTTCTGGCCATCTCCGTTTTGGAAAGGCCAGTCGGTTCCAGCCAGTTCTGGGAAGCTGTGAGGTAGAGATTGGCAGCAGCCCCGGGCAGGAGAAGGTCTGCCTCCTGAAACAGACCTAAGAAACTGACTCAGCTCATTTCTGGATTGACCTGTACGGTTGATGGGGACAGTCACATTCAGGGTCGCTGTCTCAAGATCACTGTGACTGGCCTGGATTTCTGAGACCCTACTTAGAGAAAAGGGCACAGAAGGTGGCAAAGAAGAGGGTCTGAGTTGTTTTATTCGGTGTCAGAATTCCTCACCAACGTTATCTTCCAGATCTTCATGTAGTAATCCAGCTTCTCACTTCTTTCTGAAGTGTCTTTTTTGTTTGTTTTTTCTTCTCCGTTTATTTAAAATGATTGACTCACTGTACTTTTGAGACTAAAATGGACCTTAGAGCTTATCTAGTCTGGTCCCCTATGTTGATAGATAGTGAAACTGCACTCAAGGAAGATACAGGAACACGGGAGAGAATCACAGAAATTGCATGGGGTTTGAAGTCAGAAGGATGGGAGTTTACTTCTGGCTCCACTTAATGCCTCTGGCTCTACATAATGAGCCTTATTGTCTCACCTATAAAATGGGAACAATGATATTGGTCCTATGAACTTTCTGAGGATCAAACAATCGAATGAAATAACATATATAGAATGGCTAGAAAAGTGACTGGTATTCAGTAGGTGCTTAATAACTATTCATCTTCTTTCTCTTTTCTCAGTACCTTCTCCAAAATTGTCTTTGCCTCCTTATTCTCTACCCAACACTACTCTCTTAAGTGACTCTCACAAGAAACTCTGCTTATTCTCTTGCTTTCTATCTAGTTCTGTCCCTCTCCCTGTTTCTCTTTCTGGTGAATCCACCACAATCTTACTTAAAGCTACCTGCAGTCTTTCCTTTTCATCCACCTACCAGAATTTCTTTCTCAAAGGCAAGTTCTGGAAATAACTTCTTTTTTTTTTTTTTAAAGATTTTATTTATTTGACAGACAGAAATCACAAGTAGGCAGAGAGGTAGGCAGAGAGAGAGGAGGAAGCAGGCTCCTTGCTGAGCAGAGAGCCTGATACGGGGCTCGACCCCAGGACCTTGGGATCATGACCTGAGCCGAAGGCAGAGGCTTTAACCCACTGAGCCACCCAGGTGCCCCGGAAACAACTTCTTTAAAAAGGAAAAAAAAGGCCACTGGAGTCAAGATGGTGGAGAAGTAGCAGCTGAGACTACATCAGGCGGCAGGAGATCAGCTAGATAGCTTATCAAACCATTGCGAACACCTACAAATCCAATGGGAGGTCAAAGAGAGGAAGAACAGCAATTCTGGAAACAGAAAATCGGACACTTTCTGGAAGGTAGGACTGGCGGAGAAGTGAATCGAAAGCGACGGGAGGATAGACCGTGGGGGAGGGGCCGCATCCCGGCAAGCGGCAGAGCAATGGAGCACTAAATCGGGACTTTTAAAAGTCTGCTTCATGGAGGGACATTGCTCCAGAGGCTAAACCGGGGTGAAGCCCACATGGGGTCAGCATGGCCCCAGGTCCCACAGGGTCAAAGAAGGATTGGGGGTGTCTGAGTGTCGCAGAGCTCGCAGGTATCGGAGCGGGAAGCCGGCTACAGAGACAGAGCCGAGGAGTGAGCTCTCAGCTCGAGGTTACCTTGAACCGGTCGCAGGCTGGGTGAGCTCAGAGCCCGGCCGGAGGCGAGGGAGATGGGAGTAGCCAGGGCTTTTCTCTGAGGAGTGGAGTCCCGAAATCTCAGCTCTTCCGGGCCGGAGACTGGGAGGCCGCCATTTTCATTCCCGTCCTCCGGACTCTACGGAAAGCGTTCAGAGAACAAAAGCTCCTGAAAGCAAAACCGAGCGGATGACTTAGCCCGGCCCCTGGTAAGGGCGGTGCAGCTCTGCCTCGGGCAAAGACACTTGAGAATCACTACAACAGGCCCCTCCCCCAGAAGATCAAAAGAAATCCAGCCAAGACCAAGTTCACTCAACAAGGAGAGCAGCGGAAGTCCAGAGGAGAAGAAAGCAAAGCGCGGAATTCATGGCTTTCTCCCCATGATTCTTTAGTCTTGCAGTTAATTCAATTTTTTCTTTAAAGGGCATTTTCCTAGGGTCTTTGCAACCCTTTTAGTATTTTATTTGCTGCTTCATATAATCTTATCTGGAAAAAATGACAAGGCGGAAAAACTCACCACAAAAAAAAGAACAAGAGACAGTACCAAAGGCTAGGGACCTAATCAATACAGACATTGGGAATATGTCAGATCTAGAGTTCAGAATGACGATTCTCAAGGTTCTAGCCGGGCTTGAAAAAGGCATGGAAGATATTAGAGAAACCCTCTCT
>PISX010005916.1:0-102612 GCA_004024625.1 Mellivora capensis
AAGTGCTGGCTGGGGACATAACAGTGAACAAATACACAAGTCTTTGTCTTCGTGGAGCTTATATTCTCACATTTTCCTATAATCCAACTGTTTCAGAGTTGGGTCAGTTGCCCTAGGCCCCACCCATACCTTTTTGTTGATTCCCAGGGAATATGACCAGGCCACATGTGTCCTGGTTTTTGCTTGTCATCCATCATTCTGGCCTACTCCTTCCCTGTAGTCTTGCCTCGTCTTGCCATAGGGGTACCCAGCTCCTCCTGCATTCGCTTACCGCTTCCTGTAGGCCCCAAGGACATATCCTTTAAATCCTTCATAGCACATCCTATAATATAGGGTAACAGATTATTACAGGACAGACAAGAAAAGCATACAATAAATATCTTTCTCTGACAGACAACAGGTCAGATTCTTTTTTTTTAAATTCATTTTTTAAATAAAGGTGGTTTTTCTTTTTAATTTTAGACAAGGTTTACTTTTACAGAAAAATTTCAAAGTAGTACAGACTGTTCTTATATGCTTCACATTCAGTTTCCCTATTATTAGTATCATACATTAAAATGGAATACTTGCTACATGTAATGAACTAATATTGATGCATTATTCACTAAAGTCTATGCTTTCTTCAGGTTATCTTAGTTGTTACCTAATGTCCTTTCTTTGTCCCACCATCCTATATAGGATACCATATTAAATTTAGCCACTAGGTCTCCTTAGTCTCCTCTCAGATGTGCAGTTCTTCAGATATTCCTTGTTTGTGATGACCTTGTCAATTTTGAGGAGTATGGGTAAGATGTTTTGTACATATTTGCTTGACTTTTTCCTCATAATTAGCCCAGGGATATATGTTCTGGGGAGAAAGGCCAAAGAATTAAAGTTCCAAGTACATTTTATTAACAAGAGGTATGGCTGTTGACTTATACCTTGGTCACTTATTACAAGTAGGGTTGGTCATTCCTCTACTGTAAAGCTACTCTTTTTTCCCTCTTTCCAAACCATACTCTTTGGAAGAAAGTTATTATGCACAGCCCATACTTTAGGATGGGGGGAGTTACGTTCCACCTTCTTGAGAGTAGAATATAATTTGTGTAATTTACTTGGAATTCTTCTGCCTGGGCTATTTGTCTCTTCTCCTCCACTTATGGATTTTTTCAGTAAGACATTTATATCAGTATAGACTAATGGATATTTATTTTTTCTTTTGAATTATAATCCAATAAACCCCTATTTATTTTGGTGCTGAAATTGTTACAGCTTGGCAACTGGGAGCTTTTTAAGTCGACTACTGTGTCCCGTCAACATACTATCATTGTGCTTGTTTCTTCTCTTTTGTTGTGTTTTTTTCATCACACTCTTACTTTCTGGCACTACAAGATGCTCCAGGCTCATCTTACGTCTTCTCTGCCCCACACCTGAATTAATCTCCAACATTAACATCCAGCCTCTAGAGAAGCTCCAGAAATCTCATCTCATCTAAAAAAACACATGCTTGTCAGTAAGACACAGGATTCAAATCTAGATTCTACCACTTCTATCTCTGATGCCTGAGGCAGGTTCCTCATTCTCTATGTGCTTGAATTTCTTCAGTGTAAACTGGAAATAATCATGATACCTTACAAAATTGTTGTATGATTAAATGATGGGTTTAAAGAGATTGAAAATTGCATGGCTCATAGAAAATGCTCAGTTAATATTGGTGACCCTGGTTAACATCTCATCAGTCTCAAAGAGTTGATCTCTGTCAGTCTCACTGTTGCTGGACATGTAACTCTTGGGTTCTTAGCTGATCTTCTTAAAGCTTTTATAGTCACACATATATTTGCATACTGACACACTTGTATTTAAGAAGCTAGGGCTATTTTCTAATTCATTTATGAAGTAATTTTATAGGAAGAATTATGAATTCCTGGCATTCCTAATATTCTACAAGTGTTATGAGGAAGAAAATGAACTGCAAATCACTCTGAGTTACTATTACACATAACCCCACAATTATGTCCTACAGTAGCAAGAAAAGAGATATGGCCTGTGTTCATTTCATACTGTTCTGTGTAGCCACAGCCCATTTCTTCAATTCTAGTCAAAATGAGGCCTGGGCTTTGAGTCCAGAGGTCTGGGTTTGATTTTTGGCTCCCTCCTCACTGACTTATGCCTTGGCTTGGTCACTTGTTTTCTCTGAGCCTCTCTTTATAATATAAAGACAGCAATACCTACTCCCTATGGTTGCATGAGGACGACATGAAATAACACACAGAAATTGCCTAACACATGCCCCACAAACATCCATAAACTGTAGTCATTATTACTATTAAATTTCAGTGTTCCCAGGACCTAGGACTTCTACTCCTTTCCTAAGGAAATAAGTCAAAATGATGGGAAACAGAGAACAATGTTTACACAACATCACTTATAATAAAGAAAAAAAATTTTTAATTCACTTACATAGCCACCAATAGGAATTATGGTTAAGTAAATTACAATTATCCATATGACAAAGCAGTGTTTCAAACTCTAATTACAATCATTAGTAGGTGGTAAAATTAATTTAGAGATTAATGACAAGAATGGGTGAGTCTGGTGATGGGTATTAAGGAGGGCATGTATTTTCATGGAGCAGTGGGTGTGGTACATAAACAACGAATCTTGGAACACTGAAAAAATAAAATAAAATTTTAAAAAAAGAATGTTTAAAAAATTAATAGAAGAGAAATAATGACTTTCTGGTGTATATTTGTGTGTGTGTATGTTCTAGATTACCATTTAAAATGTAATTATTGTGGTTTGGGATCCAAAATACTCAAAAACCACTGTGATAGTATCATTAGATTAAACCACATGAAATTACTATTCTTAACAAATATGATATAAAAAAATCAGCAATTTGGGATACCTGGGTGGCTCAGTTGGTTGAGCATCTGACTCTTGATCTCAGCTCAGGTTTTGAATATCAGGATTATGACTTGAAGCCCCACATTGGGCTCCATGCTAGGAGTGGAACCCACTTAAAAAAAAAATCAGCAGTATCGTAAGGTTCAACCTAATATGTAATTATTTAAATGATGTCACAATGACTTTTCAGTGAAATGGGAAACTGCTTGTTATTTTAAGTGAAATATACGTTATTATACATACATATATGACCTTTACTATAAAAATAGTATGCTTAAAAAATTGGTAAGATTTCATTTTGCATAAGTGATAGGATTACATGTGATTGCATTTTCTTCAGTATCACTTTCTGTAATTTTTTATGTAAATCAAGCATATTTATATATACATTTATGTATTTATATCATTTTTGTTTAAAAATTTATTAATGTTTAATGGCCTCTGGAGCCAAATAAGTTTCCTCTAACTTAACATGTCTATCATCACCTTTTAAGACACTAAATCACCTAAATAGACGATATTATAGATCAAATGAGGTAAGTATATTATCCCTCCTGCATGATAAAATCAGGCCACAAATCTTAGAAAATTTCCTTATTATTTTTTAGACATATTAATACCTGATGCAATCTTCAAGTACTACCTGAAATTGTATCTTTCAAATACTTTAAAAGGAGGCTCAACTACTGTGGAAGTTTAAATCTAATCAGGGAGGTCATACCAGAGAAAATGAACCACTTTTAAAAATTTCATAAAAATACATAAGCAAGCATAAAGTAAGAAATATACCAAACACATGTATGATTTTTCATACCGAATCTGTCACTGACTAGCGAATTAATATTTCTTACCATTGGTAAGTCACTTAATGTTGTTTTCCCAACTATAAACAGCGCTGCTTGTGGCAAACATCCCCAAGAGCATGATTATAAGCCATGATATTCTGAGTGACAGGTAGGGAGGCAGGATGTTGGTTTGCAACCTCAGTAGTTCCTCTGGTGAAATTCCAAACTGCCCGCCTACTCACAGAGAGCGAGGAGAGACTGAAGGAAGAGGCGGGCCACTCCAGAGTGGTAGGTAGCAGGTGTAATCAGTAAGGGCACTTACCCATGAGGCTTGTCTTGGGCAACTGCAAGACAAGTCAATCTCTGTACTGCCCACAAGAATCTTAAAAGATGTTATGGAGGCCTTAATGGGATTCAGTCACATATCAGTCTAGTTGGTCTCAGCAAGACCTTACTTTCTCAAGGCTACATCCTTGAAGTGATTCCTTGTCCAGACATGGTGTGCAGACCATACATTCCAAGGACAGGGGAGGGTTAAGAGCCTCAGATTGCCTGGGCCAGCTTGTGGGTCAACCAGTGGTCATGTCCTTTTGATGAACTTCTCTGACAGAGGAAGACTAATGTCCCTGTCATAGCAACCAGAACTAAGGCACTAAGCTAAAATCTGATAGATACCTACAAGGTCACAACTGATCAAGGATGGGATATTATAAAGTCAAATCTTTATGCCTTCTTCTTTTGCTTTGATCATAAGAGAATGAAAACCAGAATTCAATACCCATCATTTTTGTGCATTAGGTAACACGTGCAACCTTCTTTCACAGATAAAAGGTAATTATGCAAAGTACTCTGAGAGGGTTTTTTGTTTGTTTTTTAGCCTTGTGACTCCTGTTTGATAGATTTCAGTTACCATTCAGAAAAGCATGGAGCAAAAACCACATAAGATACACTGAGTTTCTCATTTTCCTTTCCCACAAGTAAGGAATCATTCTTCTTTTGAAGTAACTGTTTATTGATATCATCCTGCAAGATGGTATATTACAAGATAGAGGGGTACCCAAGGTCCGTAGCTATCTTTTAATGGGAGTAGTTTTGGGATACATAGTACTTAAGGTGTAAATCAGCTGCCAGCTTATAAATCAGGATATTTTTGTTTGCAAATAATAGAAAATCACACACTAACAAAAACAATATGATGACTTTATTGGCTCACAGAAAGAAAAAGTCCAGAGATATGGATGGCTACAACTAAGGGTGAGCTCTCCCATGGTCACAACAAAGATGCTAGCAGCAATTTGTCTCCAAGCTCAACTATTCCTGTTGAGCAGACGTGGACTGGGTTCAGTTGTATGCCAACCACAGATCCAAATCCCTTGACCAAAGGGATAATATGTACCTCTTGATTTGCTCTGGTCACAGCTCTGTCACTAGAGCCAGAGGTGGAGAGCACTTCTGCAGAACTGGATGAAGCACCAAATGGAAATTAGTGAGAGCTTAGTAGGAAGGCAACCAACAAAAGTCCACATGTGACTTTAAAAGTTACTCTGATCTGCTGTTTGGTGATAGGACCAATGCCACTGATGATTTCTGTAGTCCAGTGGTTCTCAAAGTGTGGTTCCTGGACCAACAGTATCAGTATCCCCTTGGAATTTGCTAGAAATATATATTCTTACACCCTGACCTAGACCTAATGAATCAGAATCCTGAGGGTGGGACCAGCAATCTGCGTTCTAGCAAACCCTCCAGGTGATCATGTGGCAAGCTAGGTTTTGAGAACCAATGCTCTAAGCATGTCTTCAAAGACCTTATATCCAGCCCCCCTTTTCAGTTAAGAGCATATGACTATTACTTCGTGATTTGAAGCAACAGATAAGGTTTATATTGATAACCGTCAACCTCATCTGGCCTTTTAAAACTGTCCAGCGGTCTTTCTCTGACAAACCTACCTTCCCATACTCCGCAGTGACTATTTCGTAGCTTCTAAAAAGCCATAGCTTATAGTTTGCCAGTTGTACATTGCACCTTAATTCTTGATTACAGTGTGTTATATATTTCAGGCTTATATATATTATAACAACTTTCCAGGAGATAGCACAGATTATTTTGAGGGATATCCATCTTTGGGTAATTTGCACAAGTCACCTGATTATCTAGTACCATGGCTGCCTACTTCTTTCCTTTAACCTTCGATTCTTGCCCTCTCTGCCACACCCTTCGCTCCCAAGCAGATGACACCATTGAAGCTTCCAGGTGGGGACTCACTTATCTTCCCGCACTTGGATCCCTCCCACCTTCTCAGAACAATAACCTCCTCTCTTAAGGCACTCCCTCCCTCCCTCTCACACACACACACTTTAGTAATCTTCTCTTCATAGATTGCTTCCTCCAGTAATCAAAGTGCTCATCTTCAAAAATCTCTCCTGTGATCCCATATTCCTCTTCAGATGTAGCCATTGCTATATCATCGTGGCCCGCCAGGAGTCATGAGTTTGCTACATTGTCTCCATCACTGTTTACTTCTTCTACTGCATGGAAAGTTCTCACATCAGTCATTGCTGACCTCCATGTTGCTGATCTAATCAATACTTTTCATTTCCCAGCAGCATCTTGTATCACCATGAACCATCCTTTTCTAGGAAAATGAACTCCTCACGTGACCTCTCATACTTCCTTAGCAACTTATTTTCAGGATCCCTTGCCAGCTTCCTTTCTCTCTGCCTACCAAATGCTGCAATTCTTTGTGGCCTTCTCTTGAGTTCTCTTTTTCTCTCACTTTACATTTTTCCCTGAATAAATATGGGAAGTAGGTTATGGTTATCTGGTTGTCACAGCAGGATTTGTTGAGAACATGACTTTTTCCCCATTGCATGGTCTTGGCACCCTTGTTGAAAATCAATGGTCACAGATGTTTATTTCCACATTCTCGATATTATTGCACTGGTCTATATGTCTATTCTTATGCCAGTGTGGCACTGTAGATTTGTAGTGAGTTTTGAAAGTAGAGTTTGAGCTCTCTAATTTCGTTTTTCTTTTCCATATTGTTTTGGCTATTTGGGGCCCATTGCAATTCCATATGAATTTGTAGATCAGCTTTTCCATTTCTGCCAGAAAGTCAGTCAGTGGTTATTCTTGATAAATTTTTTTAATAAAACTAAAATTGTATACCTTCTTAGCATAATTAAAGTCACTCTCATGCTTAAAGTAGAAACACTAGAAACAGTCTTATTAAATTCAGTAACAAAATAAGGATGGCTATTATTATTATATAATATTGTCTTGTATATATTATTCACTACAGTTAGAAAAAAATAAAGTAATTAAAAATATAAAAATTAGAAAAAATACGTAAATTAACTCAATTTGCAGCTAATATGATTGGATCCATGAAAAACCCAGGAGACTCAATGGAAAAACTATAATAAACAATAGAAACACTTAGTTGGCAGCATACACAATTATACAGAAGTCAATAGCTTTTGTATATCCAAACAAAACCAAAAGCATCTACATCCTAATTTCTGGAACTTGTGAATATGTTACCTTACATGGTAGAAGCAGCTTTGCAGGTGTGACTAAGGATCTTGAGATGGGGAGATCATCCTGGATTACCTAAGTGGGTCTAATGTAATCACAGGGGTTCTTGTAAGAGGGAACAGGAAGATCAGAGTAAGAAGAGAAAGATATGACAATGGGAGCAGAGACTAAAGTGATGTGCTCCGGAGATGGAGAAAGGGGTCATAAGCCAAACAAACGCAAGTGGCCTCAAAAAGCTAAAAAAAAGACAAGCGAGCAAACTCTCTGTCTGTATCCCCAGTGCTCTCCCATTTCGATCCAGCCCAGTGAAATCCATTTCAGACTTCTCACCTTCAGAACTATAATATAAACATGTATTCTTTTGAGTCACTAAAGTTGTAGTAATTTGTTACAGCAGCAGAACACTGATAGGTTCAGTGACAAAAATGACTTCCACAAAGGCAAGGTCTCTCATAGTCTTGATTAGGAAGACTCAACAGTATGCAGTTGTCAATTCTGCCAAAGTTGATCTGTAAATTTACCTCAAATCCTATAAAGACCCCAACAGGTTATTCAAAATTCATGTGGAATTTTAAAGCAAGAAAAAAAATAGAGAAAAAAGTTGAAAAAGAAGATCGACCAAGAGGAAATAGCCCTAACAGCTGTTAAAATTACTAAAATGCTTTCATAGTTGAACCAATGTAATAGAGGTAATAAATAAATTTACTAATGAAATAAAATAGAAACTTCAGAAATATAGACAAATACATAAAAGATTTAAGGATATGATAAATCTTAATCTCAAATTAGTAGTTAATAATAATGTGAAACCAGACAACTATCTAAAAACAGTGGATAAATTCCAAGCAGAATAAGGATTTGAATGTTAAAAAGGTAAACTTCAGAAGTAGTAGGAAGACGTATGGGAATACCTGTCTATAACTTCAAATGAGGAAGACCTTTACAATATGACATAAACCAAAAGATATATTAAAAGACTGACAAATATAAAAATAAAAAAATACCTACCTTGCAAAAATAAATATAAGAAAAATCAAAAGCAATGACAAACTAGGAAACAACACTTGAATACATATCCCAGACAAGGGATAATTTCACTAATATGTGAAGAGTTTCTATAAATTGAGACATTTGAAAAAAATATGTTCAAATTTATTTGGGATACAAATGTAAGTAATCTGAGAAATAGTTTTCCATAAATTGAAAAACATTGAAGTTTGATACTATGTAGTATTGACAAGCTATAATATTCTTATACATAAAAATACTCTCATATAGATTTTGAAAGGGGAATTTGGGGTGCAATCCGGAAGTAATTTTAAAATTTACAAACAGATGTTCAAATGCTTTAACCCAGTAATCTCACATCTAAGCATTTATTCTACAGATATTTTTGCTCAAGTATGACTTATATACATATAAGGTCACTCTCTGTAAAATTGTTTTAAATAAGATTGGAAATCTTTCATTTCTTATCAATGGAAGAGTGGTTAAATAAACTATGGTACATTCATATCTAATTATGCAACTGTGAAAAAGACCGAATTATTCCTAAGATTGTTAAGGGTTGGGGGGGGGATTAAAGGTACAGAAAAGCCTGTCAGACTACTTGCATGAAGGGATGTGGAATACATATAAATAAATATGCCTCATACTTACATATGCACAAAAACTCCTTGGAAGTAATCCAGGAAGCTACTAATGCAAGGTGACCAAGGAGAAAGAAAAAGGGTAGCTGGCATCCAGGAATGGAAAATTTTTCACCAAACCTCTTACATATTGTTAAATTTTGAACTATGTGAATGATACCTACATTACAAAGTTTAAAAAAATCATTAAAATTAAGAAACTGGGACAGGAAGACAACTATAAGATGATAATATAGAAATGTAGAGAGAAAATGAAAATTTACCCAGAAGGCCACTGCTGCCTGTCCCTTGGGCTCTTCCGTTCCCATCTACCAGTGTATTATTAGATCTGTGTAAGCTCAGAATCACCACTTTGTGATGATAGCTCTGCTCCACATGACAACAAATATATAGGAATTTGAACAAGTTCAAGCAAACCAGCCTAACCATGATACTGGCTAAGGGCTTCGTTTACTTGGTAAACATAACCAATGCCTTTGCTAGACTGTTATAGCTTAACTCTTTTAATCCTCACAAAAACTTTAAGAAATAGGTATTATAATCCCCATTCTATAGATATGCAAACTGAGGCAAAGGGAGGTTAAATGGTCAGAGGACACAAAGCTATCAAGCAACATAACTGGAATTTGAGGTCAGGCAGTCTGGCTTCCAGCTCCACGCTCTTGACCACTTCCCCTATGTGTGTTATAACTTGATTTCTAAGTAACAGAGTTGACCCATATCTTAAAGACAGACCAGCAGATCTTTTTTCATGGGGAATATGCTATGTATGTTCTTGTATTTCATAAGGTACAGTGTTATCAGATTCTTTTCCGTAAAAGAAATTGTTTGCAGTTGTGGTAGAAAACCAGTACCACTTAGAGCATGCATCTTGCTGTTTGGGTGTCTCATAACATTTCCAGTTTCACAGGTGATTTAAATCACAGTTCCCAAATCAAAGATGAGAATGTTAAAGCTAAGGAGTGCTTTATGCTCATGGAGGACTCTAAGAAACAGAAGACCAAGAACACATTATCTTGCTAAATAATGGTTAAAAAATCCAGAGGGCTGTAATCCTTGCTTCCATCATTTGAGACTTTTATCATAGTCAGTGTTTTGTGGTTTTGTTTTGTTTTTTTTTAGAAATGTCATATCAAATTATGCTTTTATGTCTTTTTAGGATTTCATCAAGGGTCTTTCCATTTTGCTCCGGGGGACAGTTCAAGAAAAACTCAACTGGGCATTTAATTTGTATGACATAAATAAAGACGGCTACATCACTAAAGAAGTAAGAAATGCCATACCAACACAACTCTCCTTTGTACTGTTTCCATTTTTCTTTTCTAACTTTATATGTTAAACAATTGAAATTATTAATTTGAGAATTGTGTTTTTAGGAAATCTGAAGTATTTTGTGTGGTGGTGGTGGTGGTGAAATACTCTAAAAACTTGCAATGGATAGGAATAGTTTATGGTGCATATATCTTCAAAGTAAATATAAAACACATAAGGATTGTATCCCTGTTTCCTAATGGCATCCAAATAAATACTGTAAATTGGATAAAGGCTGTGGTTGGAATTAGGAAGAAAATGTATACATACCATGCTCAAATATTTGGCCTGTGACCTTTTTTCTCCCAATTTAACATGGAAACAGATACAATTTTAAAATTACCAAGACTCCAATTACCTATGTTGTGTAGAACTTAACCTGAAGGGAGTGGTGGGGCCCCCAAACACGATTAGCCAGGCTATCCAAGAAAATTAAGAAACTCCTATCAATGGTTTATTAAACTAATATAAAACACAGTGAGAAGGGAAAAGGGTTGGGGTAAGTTAACAAATTTAGGATAGGGTCCAAATGAGGTTGAAAGACATTACATGAATCCTGGGGGATGTTCAATGTTCATAACGTCCCTTCTGACTCACTTGCTTTTCCTGAAGTTGATCTGAGCATGAGGCCCCTCAAACAAAAGGGGCCCTGGGTCAATGACCTGAGCTTACTGAGACACAAGGACAAGTGTATCTGACCACAGGTAGAGTGTGACAGCCTGATTGAAGGCCATAGGTTTTGTGCTTATTGAGCAGGAGATACATGGGGCCAGAATATTTCTCACCAACGGATGGCTGAAGTAAGACCTCATAAATATTGAGTGCTTCTGCATATTGAGCATATCCTGAACAGCTAGTGCCTCCTGTAACTGGTATACAGTAATACAGTAAATAGTAGTTGGATGCCTGGGAAATATTAGGTACCTCTTGGCCCTTCGATCCCTTTCTTCTCTATGTTTAACATAAACATGCTGGTCTTACATGTAACGCATCTCATGAATTCTGCTTAAGTCAGACAAAATTCTTGCTACTTATCTAAACTCAAAACATCTTAAAATGTTTTACCTATGAAGTATAAATTATAAACTACTTTATCATTAATAACAATTGAATACTCTCAAAAGTAAATGTAATATTACATCTGTATTACCAATTTAATCTAGACTTTTATATAGTAATTTCAATATGAAGGAAACAAATGTGAAACAATAAACCTGAGTAATTAGAGTCTGAGTAATTAGATATTATTTTTGTCTGAGTAATTAGATATTATTTTTACTAAGATTGGAAATGACAAGTCAAACACTAGATTTTTTTTTAATTTATTTATTTGTCAGAGAGAGAGGGAGAGAGCGAGCAAGCGAGCACAGACAGAGTGGCAGGCAGAGGCAGAGGGAGAAGCAGGCTCCCTGCCGAGCAAGGAGCTGGATGTGGGACTCGATCCCAGGATGCTGGGATCATGACCTGAGCTGAAGGCAGCCGCTTAACCAACTGAGCCACCCAGGCGTCCCCACTAGATTTTATTTTAATTAAAAAATTAATGAAATTTCAAGGGATTTCCCAGAGTCATATATACTATTTTGAATAACCTACCTGTGTAATTTCTTAATTTAAAGCTATAGTAGGAAAAAACAAGGAAAATCCTAATAAGCTTTGAAACCTATCAGTTAGTTTGGCATAATGCTCATGATATGGAGTTCATTCTCAGTAAAAGGAAACTGATAATCAACATGTAAGATATATAATAACTCAGTAAAACAAGGTAGGTCTATAGGAAGTCTATGGAAGTCTAAACATTAAACCAGAACATTCCTTTCCTGATCATCTTGGATACATAGGAATTTACTTCATTTTGAAATCAAGATCAGAATTAACTCTTACATTCTGACCCTGCTGCTCTTAAGGCACAAAACTGTTGCTTTTCCTCTGAACAACCAAAAGGTACTTAAAGAAAAAACAAATTGAAACAGAATAGGAATAATCTGTCATAGTGGTTTCTTCATACAGTGTAAGCAGCCTCATGTGAGCACCTTTTATACTTTTCAGGAAATGCTTGATATAATGAAAGCAATATATGATATGATGGGTAAATGCACATATCCTGTCCTCAAGGAAGATGCTCCTAGACAACACGTCGAAACATTTTTCCAGGTAGGGATGCAAGTAGAAGTCAGAGACGGAGTGAAAAAGAGTAAATGTCCTAATGCTTGCAAAGTATCACAATAATTCAAAAGAATGCAAAAGAAAAAGAAAAAACTCTTACCAAAAGGGATGAAACAATAGAATATTAACCAGCATACTAATTTTGCAATTTTGGTTTTGAATTTATTAGCATACTGATAACTACAGTTATTGAACATTCACTATATCCTAAACAGAACACTAAGAAATCGCTATTTTGCATGTTTTTATGTTTGTTTTCAATAAATACTCAAAAGAATCCTTATGGTTATAAATCCTTTTTAGTCTCAATTTATAGATGAGAAAACCAAGGCTCTGAAAATGTCCACAAACTGCCTGAACTTTCCTAGCTAGTGGGCCAGATTTTATCTAGGGCAGCAATTCTAGCGGTCGGCCACATTGTACTGAAAAGGGAACAGCCTAACAGCAGTGGGCCATCGGATTCTTATCACTAAGAAAGGACTAGCTCATGCTCTGAAGCAGTTCTTCTGTACGAAGAGAGGCTGGTGGACTCTTCAACAGCTGCAGCTATGAGGGCATCAAGGGAGAAGTCTGAATAAAGTTTTTGTTCTTTTCTTCCTGAACAGAAAATGGACAAAAATAAAGATGGAGTTGTTACCATAGATGAGTTCATTGAAAGCTGCCAAAAAGTAAGTAATCCCTTTTGCTTTCATAATAGCCAGACTAAGTAGAGTCAGCTAGCCACCATGAACTGAGCAAAATACAAAGCTGACCTAACCTTACCATTTGTACACAGCTGAGAGAAGCCTACCACTCTGAAAACCGGCATCAATTTATAATTCAATTAACTTACATTTAAAGAGTGCCTACCCTGAGGAGAGCAGAAACCCCTAAACATACAATGTTACACATACACTGCATTTTTCTTTCCTAAATCCTTTAGAGAGTATTTATCACTGAGGGTTAAAACATATGTGAAATTCGAACTGCTCTTTTTCCACACTGAGCATATAACATATTATCTCCATAGACTGAGAATTCCAGTACAGCAAAGTATACATCAGAGGCCAAGTGTGCATCCAATTTCTGCAGAAAACACATTGCTTTAATGTATGAGCACCAGAAATGGCTTTTTGGTTGAACCAGTAATGGTCTTAAGTCATAAAAAATAAAGAGTGGAAAATTCAGAAGGGAAATCCAAAGGGGTTTTCCATCATCTGATGGGAGACCGGTTTTAGCTTATCTATGATTATTTGACTTGATGCATGGGTGGAACATTAAGAATTCCTAAGAGTAAGAATTAAGAATAAATACTTTAAAATAAATATAGAGACAATAAGGTTTGTTGATACTTTAGCTTTTTTTATTTTCAAATTGATACACTTTCCCTCTCTTGGTGTCTGCTTGCTTCCCAACTCATATTTTGACATGGTGGTCTTTAAGAGCATTAAATTGGTGCCATCATGCTGGGGCTGTTCCTTGGTTTCTAGGAAGTCAGCACAAGTTCAGCTACTATTTACCATTACTATAAGCAGCTCGCCAAGTGCCATTCACAATCTCCAAGTGCCCCTATAATGCCCAGAGTTTATCTCCTGGTTTCTAAGAAATATGCTAAATTGAACACAGCCACTGGCCAAAGGTGGCTCTCAAACAATCCCTTCTCTGGCAATTTTTAAAGGCTCCTAAAGGCCCTACAGATTTAGCCCTAACACACCCAGAAAGAGAGGTGAAAGGACTATAGACAGGTCTTCCAACCCCCAAACTCCAATCCTGAATAGAGTTGGCTTTTAGCTCACACACAAACCCTGTTTCCTTCTACATGTACAAGTCTCTGTGACTTGGCCTACGATTTACCTGGAATTCCAAAATTTGCTTTTGCTCACTTATTTTTGGTCCTACCCTCAGCGCCTCTCTAGTGTCTATTCTGGCATTCCAATTCGAGAAATATTCTCTATTAACAGAAGTAAGATTCAAATGAAATATTTAAAGCCTGCAGACTCAACAAAACATAAAATGGGCTCTCCATACTTATCTCTATGGAAAATGGAAAGGATGGTATTTATATTTGTAAACACATAGTATTTGAGCTTTTGGCTTAAGCAGTAGTGGGGGAGGCAGTTCTTAGAGGCAAAACAGTGTACTTTCCCTTGCAGAGATACTTAATTTAATCCCACTGTGCTTCTCCCTTACAGGATGAAAACATAATGCGCTCCATGCAGCTCTTTGAAAATGTGATTTAACTTGTCAAAAGCATCCTCGATCAAACAGACAAATGTGAACTACTCTACCACACTTAAAGTTGGAGCTACCACTCTTAGCATAGATTGCTCAGCTTTACACTGAGGCATATTATGCAAACAAGCTTTGTTTTAATATAAAGCAATTCCCAAAAGATTTGAGTTTTCCAGTTACAAATTTGCATCCTTTTCATAATGCCACTGAGTTCATGGGATGTTCTAAGTCATTTCATACCCTGTGACTATTCCAAAGTAATAGAATCTGGCATATAGTTTTATTTTCTTTAGCCATGGGATTATTGAGCTTTCACATTATCAGTGATTTTAAAATATCAGTGGTTTTTGCTACTCAACCGGATGTATTCAGCCCCAGGATTTTAAGTGGTTTTCTAAAATATTGGCATCTGCATTTAATTTCCAGAAATTAATTTTCATGTTTGTATGCTGTAATTCCATTTATACACTAAGTAAACAAGATTACTATAATTAAAAAACACACAGTCCCAGTTTCTATGGATTTGCTGCCTTCTGTTAAAGATATTCATTTATCTGGCATTTTTTATAACATGAAACAAATTAGTTCATCACCAGATGTCAGCATATGCATAATAAAGCTTATTTAATAAGCATTTCTTAATTTTTCATAATACATATTATAGCCAAGGCCTACATGATGTATATAATTTTGGATTTGTTCAATCCTAAGGTTGACTGTTTTCTATTGTGTCATTAAGTGGAGGTCCCAGAAGGTGTGGAACAAAGCAAAGATGTCATAGGCATATGCAAAGGGTCAAGATATCTGCCCTCTAGTACATGGTAATACTTAATGCCAAGTAATTCCTAACAGCATTGGAGGCCCATTCCATCCCCTTTCCCTTGACTCCTTCAAGGTACCTTTGTTTTACACGCCATTCAGGGCCAGAGACCTGGACTACCCCAATGCCTACAGGGAACAGAGAGAAAACAGAATTCACTTTGAAACCATCAGTGAGTCCATTCTATCCAGAACTACCATACCAAAACTTCACTGAAAATGAAAATAAATGCTAAGCAATTCATGTGGACTGTATTATGATTTTGCTCATCATAGAACTCCAACAATTCAGATTCTTTTTGCTGATCATAAGCCAAAATTGTAAAGTTGCCACAACACTACTAAGGATACAAACACCCTCCCTGTTTTGCAGAACTCTCATAAAGAACAAGAGGCTACAGTGTGAGGAAATCTGCAACTGTTTTTGCAACAATAAATCAGGTATCTATTCTGGTGTAGAGATAGGATGTTGAAAGCTGCCCTGCTATCACCAGTGTAGAAATTAAGAGTAGTACAATACATGTACACTGAAATCTGCCATCACGTGTTTGTGTAAACTCAATGTGCACATTTTGTATTTCAAAAAAATAAAAGCAAATAAAATGTTTATAACTCTACTGGTCTATGTTACAGGCATTTATTTCAACAAATTTTATAAATACTAAATTAAAAATATTGTGTTTTTCTTATGGCATTGGAGGATCGTACATATCTTTGCCTTATGGTGGCGCTAAGTACACTAAAAAAAGAGTAAAAGCAACGCCCATGGGCAGGTATACATTTTAGCTTAATATGATCTAAGGATGTGACAGGTGAGTAGAGACCCAAGAAAAGAATATCCCAGACAGGAGGACCAGGAAGGACAAGAGCTCTGAGGAACGAACAGGCATTTCTGCAATTAGGCCTCTTCAGAAATTATTTGTACTCTTTTAAATTCCAGCTGTGAGACTGTATCTGCAACGAGAATTGCAAAGAGGTCACTCCACGTATTTGAGGGATGGCGCAAAGGTGTTCTTCAGCGGTGCTGAGATATAATATGGCTGCTCCCCCAAATAAAAGAGTAACCCTAATCTCTACCCTTCCAAAAGTAAGTCTGCTTTGGATCTGGTGCGGCTACTCATGTCCCTATGGCCTCCCTTCTTTCCCTTAGGATGGAAAGTCTTATTCCTGTTTTCTCTTTCTCACTCTTATGCCTTTCTCTTGTAGAATGATCCAGGGTCAGCTCCTACAACGTCAACACTGAGAAATTGCCTATAAAGTAGGCCTTAAAAGACTTTTCAATTAAATTAATTGTTAAACTTAAGCAAAGACAACAACATCACTGGGTACATTTAAGAGTTTTAAGATTTTAATTTCTGAATATCTTCATGAAATGAGTATCTCCAGTATTTTCAGACTATGGGATACAAAAATAACATTTACTTAAATATAAACAACTCCTAAAGTTTAGATAGTTTTAAAGAGGTGTAATAAATAACATACTTACAAGAGAATTTACACATTTAAAAAAATGTCTTAAACTAGAAAACTCTGATATGAAATTTTTCCAAATATCCTACACCATAAAATACATATTTACAGACAATAATTAACAGTGAATTCACAAATGTTTGTCCACTACTTTAAATTTCCATAGCCTTGATAAGTATAAAACCCAAGAAATGACAAAACAGCTACAAACTGATTGTGAAAGGGATATTATAAATAAAAGGCACTAGAAAATAAATACAAACACATCTACTATAAACCCAATAATGGTTGTTCATACCAAACTGTAAAATATGAAAAACCAACCCCACAAAATTGTACTATTATAGAACTGTTTTTAATAGTTTTCCATCATTGACCATTCTATTTTTGTTGTTGATGAATAACTTACTATGATTCAATGGAACTCATCTTAATGTAGTAAATAATGAACGGTGGCTGTGATTGACAGAAGAATAAACGGAAGTAAATCTGAAAAGGTTCCAAAGGTACCCATGGTCAGCACTTAACACCTGTCACCCGGGAGTAACAATATTTTTGTGGGCTCCCTTCTTCAACAGCATATGGAGCAATATGTTGGAATTTTAGATTTGATGATGATAAGGCTTCCCTGTCAACAGAAAAAAAATAGCTTCATTAGTGTCACACAGGGTTCTCCTAATAGGTATTCCATCTATAGGAGCATGTCTAAAAAAGTATCCAAAACTCAAACAAATGGAATGGGAACAGAATGATGGAATGAGAAGTGGAACTTTTTTCTGAATTGAGTAAAATATAGGTTGTCTCTTACCATTAAAATATATATATATATTTAACTAAAGAAGTAGTTAGGAACCATACCACCAGTATTTGAATCCAGCTTCTGCCAGTCACTTCACTGCCAAATCTGATCTGAAGCTAATTATTTCTGAGCCTCAGTTTTTAGATCTTTAAAGGGTAATAACAAAATTTACCCCTGAGAGCTGCAGTGAGGATTCAGTGAGTTTAATGTCTAAAAAGTACTCAACTGAGGGTCGCTGCCTGGGTGGTATAGTCAGTTAAGCCTCTGCTCTCGGCTCAAGTCATGATCTCAGGGTCCTGGGATCAAGCCATTGTGGGGCTTCCTGCTCCGCGCAGAGCCTGCTTGTCCCTCTCCCTCTGCCCCTTGCCACCACTCGTTCTTTTTCTCTCTCTCAAATAAAGAAATAAAATCTGTAAATAAATAAGTGAATAAATAAATAAATAACATCCAATTGAGTCCCCAACATGTAGTAACTTCCCACATGCACAATCAGGATTGTGGTGTGTAGAAGTATGGTGCCTATAATTTAGGATGAAAATTAAATCAAGGTAAGAGTGAAATGACTGCTACTTAAGGCAGGTAGCAAACTGATCGGTTGTAAGAAAATGAGTCTGAGTCTGGGGTGGACTTTCCTGTCTCCCCAGAAGTTCAGTGTCTCCATCACTGGGGGAAACACAAACCTCAAGAAATGAGAAACTACAACACTGAGAAGACTCTTTTAAAGACTCATCTCTACTATTTAAAGAAAAAGAAAGATATATAGACATTTTAAGGTTTTAGTAGGGAAAGAACAGCATTTATTAATACCATGGAGGATTATAAAGTACCAAAAGCAAGCATGATGGTCATTAGGCCACCAGAAAGTGTGATCAATTATTATATGAATGGTATCCCAACAGAAAAATCTCTGATCAAGTAAAATTATTAATTAAAATATCATGTAAGACTTTAGACAAATGAGAAAAAGTCTAAGGGAATACACAATACTTAACTTCATCATTTTTTAAAATTCTGTATTAGCAGGATTCCAAACTAATGAGAATAAGTGGCAGTAACAGGAACTCATTGTTAGCTACACCTGTGGCCCTGGGCTGGTCATCTACATCCCTCTGTATTCCCCTTTCAAGTTTATTTACTTAAAAACTATTCCCTCCTCCGCATTCACCCTTGAAATCTAACACATTGGGCCAGTCCCCTTCCTCTTGTCCCATTCCACAGAATGTGTGAACACCACCTAGGGAGAGTTTCAGATTGAAAGCTGTGCCATCAATATTTAGCATCTGTTCAGTTGCATTTCACAGGGGAGGAAATTACAAATTATTTTGCTTTCCAATTCTAGAAGTGCATTTGCAAGCAAAAAGAATTTCCTTTCTGCTGAGAGACACTGGATTGGCTAGGAGATGGTTTTGTACATCTCAACAAGGTGTCTGAATGTTAATCCTCCACACACAACAAAGAAATCTAGGGACTTACTTCCTCCTCCTAAACTTTTTTCTAAGCATTCCTCATGAGAAGAATATAACCAATTTTAAGTCACTGGAATTGGTCAAATTAGGTAATTTAGACAAAGCTTAAACTAACACTTCTGTCATTTTAAAACTGTATATGATCACACAAATTTTCTTTATAATTCCTTTAGAAAGTACCTCCAATGAAACTAAGTTCTACAATGCTAAAATAATCACATGCAATGTTATCATTCAGATCTGATGAAATGTAATCTCCAAAACAAGGTAGGATCACTGCTTTACAGAAATACTTACAAGACTACATTATGTGAACACTTCTTTAAAAGATGAAAATTCAATTAATCTACTTATTTGACATCACACAGAAAATAATGAGATTCCCTCCCTCCCATTCTTGCACATTCCTGCAAGTCAGAATACTCAGGAGTCATTCTTGCATGTGTATGCGTGTGCACACACATGTTCCAGAACGTGTGCACTTCCAGACATGGTATTGCAGCCATTTGGGGATCGCATTTCAATCCTTGAGATGGAAAAATTGTCAATTTTTTAGACAGAAAAGATGGCAAATGAAAGAAAAAAAAGTACATTCTTCAATGAGCTCTCTATATTAATCTGTTTCTTCTCTGAACTTTCCTATAGTCTAAGCAAAAACATCCAAAATAAAAAAAAACCTGCAAATCTGCACCACATGGAATGCTGTATTAGCACAGACAAAGTGTACAAGCCCAGCATTTACACAGTCTGGTCTGGGTCCCAATGTTCAAAAACTATGATACACGCAAGACAGAAACTCTGAGCTCTCATATGAAAATACTATGAACTCCACATGATTACTTATGGCTGAAATAATACATTATATACAGCCAATTTTGTAGTGTAAAAGTAAAAAAAAAAGTATATGACTTAAGGAATAATGTTTTACTTACATTTCCACCATGCTGTTCTAGCTTCTGTAATGCACTGGTGATTGGCTCTTTGAATTTCTTATCCCTCAGTCTCTTGGAAAGCTTTTAAAGTAAGATTGGGAGAATGAAATGATTTGAAAATCAACAATATTCACCACAGGCTTAAGTAAACTTCACTAAAGAGTATGCTAACTAGAAATAAAACCACTGAGACCTTACTGTATAGAAGTACCCAAATATCATTTCATTTGTTTTAGACTCCAAGGCTTCTTTCAGAAAATATCTCGTTGAAATTTATACATAATAGACCCATTACCTTTGTTAAAAGAGAATTCACATTATTTCAAATCATATGAATCCTATAAAATCTGCTACAGTATGGTATCCAGAGTAAGTTTTCTATGAAACTGCATACTTTTCCATTTTGTATTTTGCAAGAGCATTTGGAGGACCATGATGAAAAGCTAAACCTCTTAAAAACACGTTTCCTACAGTGTAAGAAAGGGAAGAGACAAAAGGGAGAGAGCATTCATATGAATGACTCTCTAACAGTTATAGTTAGGACATTCAGATTACAAACCACAAGACCACCTGTCCCTAGGCATGGCGTGAATGGGCTTCAGATAGAAAGGTGGAAGTCTGACTGAAAAGGGAGAGCACAAGGTGAAGGAGGATAGAATCATAAGAACAAAGAGGAAAAAACAGCAATTCAGATCATCAGGCACAACCTATAATAGTGTTCTCTCACCAAATGTCTGTATTACTCTACTCACCCAAAGACCTAAACATTTCTGCCTAGAGCAGGACTTGATCATGGCTCCACTTTCTGGGAATACAAATGAAGCCCATGCAAGAATTAGTCAGTGACCAAATACTTATAAGGGCCTGCCCTAGACTTGGTTTCTGGTTGTTCCTCTTCACATGGATGGAAGAAACCCAAGACTGCTTCCCATCACTGAGCACTGAGTTAGAAGCCCTTCTTCAGTCAGGTCAATGAAGATGAGTAAGGGTCAGAATATTCCCCAAAAGATAAAAATGTGAGAAAAGCAACTCTAAATGAGAGGACAGATAGCCCTGGGGATGGACAAGAAAAAGTGCCTCTTGGGGTACCTCGGGGGCTCGGTCAATTGGGCTTCCAACTCTTGATCTCAGCTCAGGTCTTGATCTCAGGGTCATGAGTTCAAACTCCTCACTGGGCTCCATGCCCAGCATGGATTAAAAAAAAACAAAAAGAAAAGAAAAGAAGAGAAAAAGAAAAGAAGAAGAAGAAAAAGTGCCCCTTGCAAAATCAGATCTTTGGTTTGCTTTCTGCAGACCCCACTACCCAGGAACAGTGGCTTATGGGCAGATCCATGAAGCACTACCTCCAGAATCATCTGATATCCTTACTCAAAAAGTAAAGATTTTAGGGTCCTACACCATACTTACTTAACCAGAATCTCTGGGCAAAGGCCTTGGTTCTGCATTTTTATCAAGATTTATTTCCTCTTTCCCCCAGGGTCAGTGGAGGTCTGAAGTGAAGCTAAGAAAGGATGTGACTTATTTTGCATATGAATAAAATAAGTTGTATATGGGCTCAGTAACTGGTTTTGAAATTCTTTTTCTAGTCAAGGAAACCCTTCAAATAATATCTAATGCAGAGGTCTATAAACAAAAATATATGTAAATCAAAATGGAGTCTTTCTGGCTAACATGGGTTAAGTGAGGTAAGGAAGGAGTACCAAAGCACCTCAATGGATTGTCGGGGTGCCTGTCTCTTGGTGGTGTGAGCTAACAGACCAAGGTTTAAACCCACATGGCCTATTTTGGAGGTTCTCTCCTCTATGGAATACCACAGGCATTTGAATGCCTGTGTGTCATCCAGACCTTCCCAGAATGCTGACACTCCAGAAGATGAAAGGCCCCTCTAAGTCAGCCCAGTATAAGAAAAAGCAGGGCTCTGGGGAGGAATGTGAATGACCAAACATTAATGCTTCTGCCCCAGAAAAATTAAAACAAATAAAGAAACTTACATAGTTCAGTTGTTAATCTGGCCTTTTTCTTTCTGACCTGATGGGTGGGACTGGGAGGCTATTCAGGAATATTTAGGAAGTGGGAGTTCTGGGCCTCTTGCTCAACTTCGAGTGCAGGGAAGGATCCAGTGTGATTCCTTTTCTTATATATCACATTCCCTTCACCTCATTCCAGCTTTCTCAGTGGATGTCCTTGCTACTTATTTCTCCAAAAAAAAAAAAACAAACCAGAAACCAATCTCCACAAGGGCAGAGTGTATATCGTTTCTTGTTCAGCATTATAGCCTAAGTGCCTACAGCATAATAACTGGCACAAAATGGGAGGCCAGAGAGCAACAGATTTGTTAAAATATTGCTTGTCTGACTGGAGCAATCAATCTAAAATGAGTCATTTTATTTGTTAGGGTGAAATTCCTGTGTTTATTCAGGGACAACCTGCTGATCTAAACATTATAAGCAAAACCTGCCAGGATTTTCTTCCTTCGTTCCCAAGGCTTCCCACATATTAAAGTTTCAGAGTCCATTCCCACTGTGTCTTCTCCCTATCAAGCACCTGGTGCTAGTGGGAATTCATCTCCCACCATTCCTAGCCTCAGCACAGCAGTCCTGATAGATTCACTATCATCCCTACTTTCTACAGGCTTGGCCAAATGCTCCTGGAGTGTATTAGTCTCTGTAGAGTAAGAAGTTAAACATACAGTTCTAGGATCTCTCAGATAAATGGGTCCAGGACAAAGCAGTAGAATTATGATCAAAATACATGCCTCAACTCTGAACTACAGAAAGATGAACACAGAAATGCTGGCTGTGGGTTATTCCAGCAAGGACTTTTAATGGTTTATCAGTGTGTGCAGTAAAGGATTAACTCTGCCTAAAGAAAGGACTGGCTCTTGTCCCTGGCTCCTAGATGGAAACCCTAAGCTCTTGGTATGACCTGCCAGATAAGAGTATCTTTGTTTCCCGGGGGGGCTTGGGCCACAGGAAATCAGCTCAACTTCTGGAGAGGCTGGAGACTAAGGTCAGCCATGCAAACAGCCAGTCATGCTGCCATGGTAGGCCCCTAACATGAACATGCATACCTGGACGCCACACTGACGTGAGTTTCTCAGGATGGCAATACTCCTGTGTGTTGCCACATATTCTTACTGGAAAAAGCCAGCACTGTCCACACAGCTCTGTTGGGAGGAAGGACAAGTGGATGCTCCACACTTGGTCCCTCCTGGGCTCTGCTCTATGCACCTACTTCCTTCACTGATTTTAACTGGTATTCCTTCACTGTAATAAACTGAAACACTAAATAACAGCTTTTCTGAGTCTCATGAGTCGTTCTAGCAACCTAAGGGTTGTCTTGGGGACTTGCTGAACTGTCCAGTATCCAAGTGCTTGTACTTGTCCTCAGGATTAAACTACACTTAAGAGGAAAAAAAGTCTCATCCTGAATACTCTTTACAGACTCACTAAAAAACTTCTAGGGAAAAACAAATATGAAAAACATGGCTGTGGCAATGCACAATCACAGGTATATACCCCTACAGGAGGTGTCCTTATAATTCATGGCTAATCAACATGGGCATAATATCATTGTACTGTCCATTAATTTTTGTCCATTCAACTTTTGCTTGCTTGTTCTTCTAACCCTAAATTCTGCTCATGTAAGTGCTTTCCATTAAAAAAAAAAATTAAAGAGAATACTGTACATTTGTAAAATATTTTATGAACTACTAGGTCTGATCTATATTTTTTTAAAGAATGATGGATTTTTTTTTAAGATTTCTGAATCAGTTAATGATTAATCTGAAGCCAATGAATCATGACGAGATATAGACAGGGCATGATACACATTCACAACCACTCTCTCATCTTTTCAATACTTACACTTGTAAGCAGATGTTTCAGATGGTCATTTAGAGAAGGACCAACGACTACACTCAGCTGCATGAGAGCATTCAGTCCTCTTGCAAACACTTCATCATCCATGTGGACCTGTGGGGTTAGATGGGACAGGAGAGGAAAGAGGAGAAAAGGAAAGTTAGAGAAAAAGAAAGGTCAAACCAGAAAAAAGTAAGATTGAACATTCAAAAGCAGAAGATAAGCAACTAACCCCAGAACCAACCTTTAATGCCGTACCATTAGAAACAAAAAATAAATAAATTTCCAGCTTGACTGAAACACTAACTGAACCATATCGCAGCATACAGCAAGACTGATGTGAGGTTTATTACTTTCTCTAATTACTCCAAATGTACCCTTCTATCTTTCATATAACCCTCTAAAGCCGTCTTCAAATAAGTAATCATCTGTCCCTGAATAAGTGTGGCCTAATTTTGCACATGCACCAAAATCACAGGTAAAGGACCAATATGCATATAAATTAAAAGAAAAAAGACATAAAGTAGTCTAAATGTACCACAGAAAGTCCAAAGGAATAGAAGATACCAGAGCTGCCTTTAGCACAGGAATCAGTCTTGGAAGCAAAGGTACAGCTTTCTCAGGAGCTCCTTGGACCAACAGCAATTCTCTAAAACCCTCCTTTGACACAAAGGTGTATGGATGTTTAGTCTCCCTCAAACCCTGTCAAAGACAAAACACAGAAACAAACAAGACACAAAACTGAATCCTCACTAGTCTAAATGAAAATAAAGTTTTATTATGGTTTTCCTAATCATGATTTATAATTTCAACAGTTACAAGTTCAATTAAATTCAGAAATTGTGGAACAAAGGACATACATAAGACAGGAAGAATTTCTACCCACAGCAAGGAAGAAAAATGTTTTAAAAATCAAAGGAACAGGAAAAAGGAAAGGAAAAGCAAAGGAGAAATAAAGGAAATAAGAAAGAGAAAGGAAGGAGGGAAGGAAAGGTAAATAAATAAAAGAAAAAAAGAAAAAGACACCCTCACTAAGATACTAAAAAACATTTTGTATATATTCCCAAATACTGCCTGAAAGCACAGCAACTCAATCTAAAATGCTGGTTTATAACCACCACTTTAGGGACATAATTATTGGACCTCCTACCTTTACAGTGACTTTACAACTTGTTTAATGAGTTTCTAAAATATTGTTTCCTTCATATTTAAATATTTTACATTAAGGTATTTTAAAACATCATTTCCTAGGTTCAAAAACCAATGTAAGATTATAAATGTCATTTTTTACCTTTGGGATGTGAAATAAAAATACGAAAAAAACCTATGTAATTTCTTTCACCCTAAATGCATCAGCAACTACTAGATAGTACTCTTTTATGATTTAACCCATCACTCTGAGTCAAGATAGAAGGGCCATCTGGTTTTCTGTAAAAACATCACACAAAAAAAGCAATAGCAATACTCCCTCAGTTGGACTTCTTATTGTCTGTGAATGAATATAACTAGCTGCAGAGTCATGCCTAAAAATAGTAATTTTCAACCAATTTGCCCTCTAGACCAAACTATATGCTTTCAAACAGTAATCAAACATTTCCTTTCCTGGATGCTTTTGAAAGCTGTGCAGCCAAGCACACCAGCACCACTTTGCACTACAGATTCTAGCATCTTTTTTTTTTTTTAAGATTTTATTTATTTATTTGACAGAGGGCGACCACAAGTAGGCAGAGAGAGAAAGAGAGAGAGGAGGAAGCTGGCTCCCTGCCGAGCAGAGAGCCCGATGCGGGACTTGATCCCAAGACCCCGGGATCATGACCTGAGCCGAAGGCAGAGGCTTAACCCAGTGAGCCATCCAGGCACCCAGGTTCTAGCATCTTAAGAGTGTCCCGATCCCATTCATTTTAGAGATGAGGAATCGGGTCAAGAGGTGAAGTGGATTTCCACAGTGATGGTCCTGTCAGTACTTCCCCATTATTAAATGAGTAGAGGGGAAGGCTAACAATCTACCCAACACAGAAATAAAGGCAATGGTGCTTGGAAAATAAGTATTTAAAGGACTGACTTTATGTGATCTCCACTAAACAAAGACTCCCTGTAGGGACTCCCCAAATTAAAGTACTCCCTTCCCGTTATGATTAGCTGGAGCACATTTTCAAAGGTGTCAGTATAGTACTGATTCACCCACTGAGCCACCCAGGTGCCCCACATTTTAAGTTTTTAATACCAAGCTTAAAAGACTTTGATCAAAACTTAATTTCGAAATAGGCTACCCATAAAAATACACCGCTATCATACCAAAACAATTTTGCAATAAATTTAAAAAAACAAAGACAACAAAAATGATCCTTAACTCTTAAAAAAGACCAGTATCTATAACTTAAATACAAGACAACAGGTTAATTCATTTCTCAACTTGTGACTCTAACAAAAGGAATAAATTTTTCAGAAGAGATCATTAATTCACCTCAAGCTAATACTCTGCCAACTTTTTCCTGATACAAAATGTTAAATAATATAAAGGAATTGATCAGAAGTTTTCCTAAAATCCTCTATTAAAAAATGATCTCCGTGATATTCTACTTAAAATGTACAGGTAGACAAAAGCCCAGAGACTTCTCCAAAAGGATGTTTAAGTAGTTAAAATCAGTTCCCTATGAAACATATGTTCACATTAAACATGACTGGTTGTATAGAAATAGATCACTCATTATTTGATGCAGTTTAGGTTAAACCATTGATGTTCTACTGAAATGACTAATTTCTTATGACTTTAAGTACTTTTACTTTTGGAATTAAGTATGAATATTTCGTCCACTTATCTACAAAATCTCATGTAGATTAAGTTGTTTATAAACCTGACTAGTCAGTTTCCAATTAACATATATTGATCATAATTAATTCCTATGGAAGTGTGGTATTTTAATGACTATCGCTTGACTCTTGTTTCCAGAGCAAAGAGTAAGATTTAGTGATGCATTACAAATAGTTAATATGATTTTTAAAGTTTTTTTTCCATAAACATTCAGAAGAAATGGAATATACATTTACCTCAGCTAAAGTAATAAGAAGAGGATCAAATGGAAGATTTTCAGGAGGACATTCCCACTGTAATCTGTGTTTCACTGAGCCATGGACCAATCTAAAATAACAAACATCAGTGAACATAACATGGGCAACGTAATTATATCCTAAACAGTAATTATCTAACATATTCATACCCTTTCTATAACATAACCATACTAGAACTATTCTGTAACATGGAGGAATATCATAGCTTGAAATGACATTACAAAGACATCTTATGCAACAATGTCTATAATCCCACAAACTCCTACTCTTCTGGTAAAATTGTTTGATAGCAAAACTAAACTCCACATTTGTTAAGCCTACAGTTTCAGAACTCAAGCATGCTTCTGTCTGTGAGTCTTAATACAAATGCTACACTTGACATGTTTCAGTCATAATTATAACAAAACAGATAACCTACAGATGTGCAAACAAAGAAAGGTGATAATTAGAAACAGTAACTTGTTTTATAATGGAACAGTATTTTACAGATATGGATCACTTAATCCTAATGATTTATAGACAAGGCAGATTTTAGCCCTGCTAAATAGAAGAAAACTGAGGGCAGGAGGTTAAGTAGCCCACACCAGGTTACAAAGTGGTAGCCCCTTCAATTAGTCACTGCTGTTTTGTTTTGTTTTAAACAACCTTTACTGAGACATAACCAACATTCAGCAGGGGCGCCTCTGTGGCTCAGTTGGTTAAGTGCCTGCCTTTGGCTCAGTCATGATCTTGGGGTCCTAGGATCGAGCCCCTTGTTAGGCTCCCTGCTTGCTTAATGGGGAGGCTGCTTATCCCTCTGCCTGGGCTTCCCCCAGTTGTGCTCACTCACTCTCTCAAATAAATAAAATCTTAAAAAAAAAAAAAAATAACCTACATTCAAAAAACTGCACATGGTTATAAAGTATAAAATTTTATGTTTTGATGTGTGAATACATCAATGAGCTATCATAATTATGACAGTGAACTTACACATCACCCTCAAATGTTTCCCTTTTGTTCTCAACTTCTTGACACCTTCTTTAGCATTATTTTCTTCATATCAAGAGACCTTGGTAACATTTTTACTATTTTAGCAACCATAATTGCATGGAGTGAGAAAGGGAGGTCTAAGAACCTTAAAATACAGTCTCAACTCAGAATGTAAATAAAAAAATACTAACAATAAAATGAAGAATGTGAGCTTATGTGTCCAAATCTGAAGATACCACTAAAAACTGTATTTCTTGAATTTTAGACTACAGAAAGAATGTTGTGATTACTCTTTTTACAATGAAAATAACATTTTCCATCATCTAGAACAGGCTAAAACTGGATATACTTAGAAGAAATAAATGTTTCTTGGTAGTGAAATCTTAAAATGGTATCACTCTATTAGTAATTATATTGTTTTCTTTAAAACAGTTCTGATGGGGCACCTGGGTGGCTCAGTGGGTTAAGCCTCTGCCTTCAGCTCAGGTCGTGATTTCAGGGTCCTGGGATCGAGCCCCGCATCGGGCTCTCTGCTCAGCGGGGAGCCTGCTTCCTCCCCACCCCTCTCTGCCTACTTGTGATCTCTCTCTCTCTGTCAAATAAATAAAATCTTGAAAAATAAAAAAATAAAACAGTTCTGATGTCTATCCCGAAAGGTAGCAAGAATTGTATCGAAACTGAGAAAAAATACCTGTATGTACTCATTAAAAAATATAATTTCAATAATTTTTTTAAATTTTTGAAATATCATTTCAAAAAATGAAACAGTTTGGTTAAATTGTCAATTTTCAGTTTACAAACAAAATAGGACTATTTATTTGCAACTTGCCCAAGCTTATGAAGGCTTATATTGTTTCAGAAACTGGTTCATTCAATTTCTTAAATTATAGATCTATTGGTAATTCTATCTTGGAATTAAAATGATCTTCTTCAACAATATCCCATGATCTATACCAGTTCAACAGCCAAAGCCTGAATAAAGTACCTTTATTTCAACCTCCTTGTAAATAAAGATTTCAATACATTTAAACTAAACGCTGTTATCGATTTTACTCAATTATTTTGAATAATATGGTCAGTTATAACCTGTATTGATTTTACCTGCAAGGAATCCCTCCCTTAGAGTAAATGGCTGCAAATGCAGAAGGAGCTCGTGATTGTTCACCAAACTGAAATAAAAAATGAAAAGAATATGATAAATATACTATCACCTCCACTTTGTGATGATACCTAATCAACTTTAATCCTATTGAAGTCAGGGGGCGCCTGGGTGGCTCAGTGGGCTAAAGCCTCTGCTTTCGGCTCACGTCATGATCCCAGGGTCCTGGGATCGAGCCCCACATTGGGCTCTCTGCTCAGCGGGAAGCCTGCTTCCCCCTCTCTCTCTCCCTGCCTGCCTCTCTTGCCTACTTGTAATCTCTGTCAAATAAATTAATAAAATCTTTAAAAAAAAAAAATCCTATTGAGGTCAGGGGCAAATGGACATCCTGACTTTCAACCCATGACACTGGCACCAAGTGTATCAATCTGCTCAGCAACAAAACTGAGGAAAATTATCAACCCCTCAGTACAGGAACCCCAGCCACACGTTCTCTACTTCATTTATACCCCTAACTTGTTTCAGAAGGCTTGAAGGAAGCTGGAATTACATGTATAATAAATATAATACAGATAAATACTATTAAGAATGAACATCACAAATAAATATAGTAAAGGTAATACATTTTTCTACTATCTGCCACTGTGATCTTTCAAGGTAAGGGGTCCATGGAGAAGGAGAGGTAAGTATAGAGAAAGCAGATTTGATTTCAGCCTCCAACACATCTCCTACTTGTCCTCCAGGCAAATGTGGATGTCTGGACAGTCAGAGAACCTGTAATTTCTCCAAACTCATTTTACACTTCTCTAAAAGAGAAAGGCTTATGATGGACAGGGGTGATAGAGCTGAAGACAGAACAAGGCTCTCACAAACATATGCCTGGATGTGTCTGCTTAGATACAGAACTTCACAACTTTCCATTTGTCTATGTATTACATTAAGTCTGTATTCCCAAAAACCATATAAGAAACTATTGATCACAACAACTGAATAATCACAGCATACATAATTTCAACATAGTCGATCAGAGACACAAATAATTTAGGCACAAAACATAAATATCACATGGTATTTGAACATAATCAAATGAAATACAGTTGTCTAAATTACAAAGTACAAACTCATCAACCTATTTTAAAGACGTAACTAGCTAAAAAAATCTTTAAAAATACATGCAGTAATTAAAAAATACATTTAAGGGCATAAGTTTAGAATTAACTATTTTTCCTCTGGAAAAGCACATGTTTAAAGTTAAAACACACAGATGAAAATTTCATTAGTGTATAATATTATAATAAGAGATTCATTTATAAACTTCAATCCACATTCTGCATAACTCAAAGAAATTCTAATATTTCATTCATCTAACTAAAATTTCTACTAAGAAAAATATGTTTTAAAAACTGTTTTCGGGGCGCCTGGGTGGCTCAGTGGGTTAAAGCCTCTGCTTCGGCTCAGGTCATGGTCCTGGGGTCCTGGGATCGAGCCCCGCATTGGGCTCTCTGCTTAGTGGAGAGCCTGCTTCCCACCCCCTCTCTCTCTGCCCGCCTCTCTGCCTACTTGTGATCTCTGTCTGTCAAATAAATAAATAAAATCTTAAAAAAAAACAAAAAACATTTTCAAGTTATCATATTAGATAGGGAAAGCTGAAAAAATATTCTTCTAGTGGGAGAAAAATTAAGACAACTTAGGGCTATAGATATTTTTTTTAGTTCTAGCAGCTATTAACAAATGATCTTACTTTTTGAACCTATAGGTCATATAATCCCTAAAATTCCAAAACACCCACCAAGACAAAATTTCTGACTGAAATTCTAAGCAATTCCTTTCCTTTTCTTTTTAACTCGTTTTAGATATAATCATAGTTTCATCTTCTAGGTCCCACATTATCAAAAAATTTTTTACCACTGGCTTTGATTTGTCAATTTTTACCCAATTTTACCAAAATTCCATTACCACAAAAAAACACTGTTGTCCCTTCAATTTTTAACCATATCACTACAGACCATATTTCAACTCTAAAATAATCAACCTTATTAAACACATCCCACTATACTCAGTTAAAAAAATTTTTTTAAACTTTTGATTCCAGTGAAATACTCAAAACTTACACACATTTAAGTGCATAAATTACAGGTATGCAGACCAGTGAATTCTCCAAAACACTGGTGTAACAACACTCAGGTGTGGAACACCTGAATGTTATCAGCACCCTAGAAACCTCCTCAGTGCCTCTTCCCAATCCCTAACTACCTTTTCCCCTGCCTATCCTGTCTTGTAACTGACTTACTTTGGATTGGTAGCTTGTACAGATCTTAGACATTGTCTTGTATAATATACTGTCTTCTCAGGTCAAATCATTATTTCTCAAAATTTTCCTTCATTTTTAATAAGATTTAAAATTAGGGCTACTTATATTACTACTTTAAAAAGTTCTTCTTTAAAGAGAGGAAGAAGATTCAAGTGTCACCATCAATTCTCTCAACTAAACACAGGAAAAAGAAGCAAGAACAAGAAGAGAGCAGGGCATTCTTCAGGAATTCAACTTGACACTGTGCAGATTACAGAAAGAAGGAAACACATATGCTTATACTACTTTTCATTTGTAAAGTCAGACAATCTCCTTCTGCCCTTGGCCAGTTCATTGTATCCTTGCTGTATTTTACCCGCCATCTAAGTCAGTGTCTCAGCCACTCTCACTATCCCTTTTGAAGGCTGAAACCATGATCATCTTACCCTATGCAAGGCTGGGCAGACACCACCTGGTTTTGTAGCACAGGTGTGCTCGCTTTTTGGATAATTCACTGATCCACACGCTTACAATTATTCACTTTCATGTGCAGCAATCTCATGTTTCTTAAATCTGATTAAATTGCTGTCAGAAGGCAAAGGAGGCTAATACTATAGTTGGGATTTCTGGGGGAGCTAATTTATAGATCATAGCAAAATGGTCGGAGATGTTTATGCGACTTGAAGCAGGTAATTCATCCTATGTCAACTGAATACAAGTTTATTCATTGATGTTAGGAAGTAACAGAACTATATTAAATAAAAATAAAGCTGATGTGCAATTTATTTTATACTCTAGTACACTCATCTGTGAATATGACAGTATATACCATAACTGGTTATTCTCTACACCTTCTCACTTCCATACTCACATCATTATTTCCATTCTTCATCATGATTACCTTTTGTCACTAGCTTAAATGTAAGCAAAACAAACAAAAGGAACTTGGGACAGCATTCGAATGGTTCAACAGTTTGCTAAATATCTATTACTTTGAAAAATCTACTGAGTCAGGAATGTCTTTTGTACCTACCGGGTTAATGGTCTTAGGGTTAAGTTTATCACTTGGTCGAGGATGAACTTTTCTTGCAGTCTCTGGAGAACTGGTTGAAGATGAGGAGTTGCTTTGTTGAACTGTAGTCCTATGTTTTATTTGTATGCTTGATGATGTCCTTTGATCACAGCTACCTGGAAAAAACAGAAGATCAACAAAAAAAGAGGTGAAAGAGATAAAGCTCACTCTTATCCATCTGTATAACAATGTCTATTAACAAAATTCATCTTTTCATTTAAAAAGCAATGTTCTGTACCTGCCTTTCTGTTTCTCAACTGTACAACTCCATGGCACTCTGATTTCTGCATTGCTTCCCTTTTATTCCTGCAGTCAAATGAGACTTGATTTCAGAATTTTGGGAATGAGGAATTCATTGAGAACGTTAAGACCAACACAGAACAGAGTAGAAAATATAATAAAAGAGATACAAAAAGGGTATGGTATGGAACAAAATACCAGAAAGACTAATGAGAAAATATGAAATTATATGAACATCAATAATATCAATAAAAGCAAATGGAAAACAATCTGTAAGAAAATAAGATATATAAGAATAAACTTTTTTCCCATTCATACTGTCAAATATGCTTTTAGAAACTCAACTGCAAACTTCTGGCTATATTCAGAAAATATGGACTAGATATCTGAAAGGAGAAAGTGGGTGGCACATCCTCTAGTATCTCTATCTTCTCTGGCCTCTGTATTTCCAAAGTTCCAGACGCTAACATCGGCGTATCAAGTCCTGTTTTTCAAGGGACAAAATGAACTCTCCTACTCAGTACTTACAAGCTCCTTAAACTGAACATAACCAAAACTAAGTGTATCACACTGAAGTTATGGACCCCTTGCTAATTCAAGGTACCGCCAATTTTCTGGTCCTTCATTATGAAAAACTTAAGATCTTCTTTCCCTATTCTTTCCCTTCACTTCCCACACTCAACTATACAGATGTGATCAATGTGGTGTGATAAGATAGAAGGAGCTACTGGCTCAGATTGGGGTCTGTATCCTCATCTCTACCAATTACAAGGTTTATGAATTTAGGTAGATTAATCTCCCTAAATCTCAATTTCCAGACCTATTAAAAGGGGAGAATAATACAAACCTATAAAGGCTGTTGCTGAGGAGTAAATAAGGTAATATATCAGTTGCTTAACCAGCCAGTGATGGTTCATTGCTCCCTCTTCCCCACTTTCCTTTTTTCTACTAACGGGAGGACTCTAGTTCGCAGTGATAATTTCCTGCCTAATCAGATTACTTCTAAATTTTCATCTCTACCAAGGAACTCTCCATCACACGCACCCAAATTCATATACCCAATTGCTTGCTGGTATTTCTAGGTCTAGCTCCAGTCCTAAGCTGTACACCGCCTTTCCTGATCTTCTCTGTTTCTTGGCACTCTGATTCCTGCACTGTTTCCTGCTTATTGTTACTTGATTACTCCATTCCCTCACTTGCATAGCACTCCAGTCATTCTTCCACTAGAGCATTTCCCACTTTAAGCTTTTGTTATTAACGACACTGTAGGATCTTCCTTTATGGTAACACAGGTGAAGCCTTCCTCCACTTCCAAATGACAGTTTTTCAAATATTTGGGGAGAGACTCAACTCCTTAGTTTTCTCTTCTTCAGGATAAACACTATGCTTTTTCAAGTGATTCCTCATGAGATGATTTTCATCTATTTGACAAATCGGAAATCTTCACAAGGACGAAACTCCACATAATTCAGTCCCAAAATATTTCAAATGTGATGTGACCATTTCGAAGTGCCTTGGAAGGATAAATTAAATGTAGGATTGTTTCATACACAGAACAATTTTAAAATGCAATTTTCTTGATTTAATATAGTCACCTAATATTCTCATCCTACTACTAGCAGATGACTTACCGCCCAATATCATACTTCACATTCATTCCCAAGGCATTTTTCACAATTATAGTAATCAATGCCTCATTGAATTTTTCAGATACCACTTTAAGATAAAGGCAGGCAGGCTTTAAATATGTTGACCTAACACTGTACTTCAGTGAATATTCAGAGAGAATCTACTATCATATCCAGTTTCTGTTTTGAGAAGGTCCTGATAGGAATAGTATGATCTAGAAATAAATAAATCTCTGTCTCTGCTTCCTTGACTCTATAATTGGGGGTAATTAAAATAACTACTTTAAATGTTGGTGAAGACTAATAAATTAATATTCCTTTTGATCATAAATTTTAATAACTGTCATAGCGGAAAAGAAGCACAAAGATCCTACCCAGAAATATAAGAAAAGCAGAGCTGGCCTCATCAAATCATGGTGTATATTTTCCAACACTACCTACCAAACCTACAAAAGTTTTTGTTGGAACAAGAAACTTCTACCTTCCTTTTTGTGAAAAAGATATTCCTGAGAGGTACTAGTAGGAAGGTGCTGCATTATATTTTAAATGAGTTCAAAAAGCCATGAAAACTCTTCATTTATAAAACATGCCAAAAAACTGAGCTTCCAAAGGTTTTATACCTACAGGACAGTTTTTACGTGAAATACACTTACATAACTTCCAGCAATAACATCAAAAACATACTCAATGCAAACACTTCTATATCTACTTTCAAAAAACTCTGTATTAGAGAGCTTCTTTCCAAAAAAACAAATATTTTTCACTTATTGTTAGAAGTATCACCCTTTACCTTACAAATTAAGTATTCTCAAAATATTAATATATTAAAAATAATAGTCATCTGGCAGGGGTGCCTAGGTCGCTCAGTTAAGCGTCCAACTCTTGATTTCTGCTCCAGTTCCTGAGATTGAGCCCCCAAGACTGGCTCCGTGCTCAACAGAGTCTGATTGAGATTCTATACCCCCACCCTTCATATTCTCATTCTAAAATAAATAAATATTTAAGAATATATATCCATCTGGGAGCATACCACTGACAAGACTGGTACATGAGTTGTCTATAGAAGAAAACTGCTTAATTTATCTTACACTTAACTCCCTTGAGTGCTTTTCCATTAACATATGGAGGGTGGTGTAAAGAGCTAATAATGGTGAAAGGAAGTGAAAAGGTAAGAACTATTTTGTCCTACAAATACTGTAAGTCACTGCTCATTCTTTTACAAAACAATACAAAGATTCTAAATAGGCACTAGAATCCACCTAACCCAAACATCTAAACGATGTCATAATATCAGTGAGCAAACAAACCAAGCAGGATCCACAGTGGAACCCTTACTTTCCCTTAGTTTCCTTAGGTACTGCAGCCCATCTGCTCATCTGAAAGGGGCTGTGGATATCTGTGTCAATAAGAGGAAAGCATACTTTCGTTTCATTATTTTGGATAGGTCACATACCCTATTTCCCTCCCCATATGCATTTTCTTCCTGCACCACGCTCTGAGACCACTACACTACACGGCTTGCTAAATTATCAGGGGACAGAAGCCACGGTTCTTCCTACTTTCTCATCCGTTGTTTAGAAAGTTCCCAAAGTGTAATAGGCACCCCACTAAAGAAGCCATGCTCCATCTCTAGAGCTCCTTCAAATTCTAAAGTGCAGCGACAGAGCCCAGTATCCACCCATTTCAATTCGTTTTTACCATAAAGTAAATCCAAGGGGACAGCATTGAGTCTTAAAATCTGCTTCCCATTTTCCTACCCTCTTCCCCTCCACCACCATACATTTCCAAATATTTAAGAATAGTTCAAGGTCAGGCTGCTGTCAAAGTTAAAAAAATAAGCGACATGTATGGGGGTGGGGAGAGAACAACAAGAAAGGGGCTTTTTTGTTTTGTTTTTAAGGAATAGGGGGAGGGGGTGGTGGTAGACGGCCGGTTTTCCATTAAGGCCAACGAGGGCTACTCTCCGCCAAAGCCAGACCTCTGGAAAGGAAGGGTGCGCTCTCGAGGCTCAGCAGCTCCAAGGTCCTTGGCAACGCAGTCCGGCTGCCTTAGCAACAAGCCAGGGAGAAAGCCCGCAGGGCCGTCACAGCGCGGGCGGCACCGAGGAATTCCCGCAGCCCGGGCCCAGGGCACCCACAACCTGTTCCTACCGCGCCTCTCTCCCGCGGCGACCCGCACACCAGCCCCCACCCCGGGTGGGACCTTTGCTCGGCGCCCTCTCCCAACTTCCCCACTCCGGTCACCTGCGGCCGGGATTCGGGGAAAATGAGGCTTCGCGCGGTCCCCGGATCTGGCGGCGCCACGTAGTGACGTCAGACGCAGGCCGCGTCCTCCAAGCCTGTGGCTGGGAGGCTGCAAAGGCGCGGGGCTGAAGAAGGTTGCCCTGGCAACGAGGGCCGGGAGTTGAAAAGGGTAGCTTCCAGCTAGCCAGGCGTTGTGTGGTGACAAAGGGGGACCTAGTGGAGGGTCTTTAGGAACTGATGAGAAGTCCGGGGAGCAGAGGAGAGCGCAGACTCCGAGTTCCTAGCGCCACGATTTCTTCCCAGTCCGTGTACCTAACTCTTTAAACATTTCTCTCACACACTTTTAGAAAACACTGTTTTCTCCACCTGCCCTAGAACCTGAGACCTCGGGGCCTGGAAATTCAGCCCCAAGGTTTTGGGGGATGGGAGCCAAAGCCATCCGCCTGCCCAGCTGTGGAATTTCGTTTCCTGTCCTAACTTTCTAAATCACATGCCATCATGTTCACCTACACAATACATCCATATTTTAATAAAGTGCGTGTCCTTTTTGACTTAAGATCATTTTAATAAAACTGATGCTGCAAGAAAATGCATGTCCCCTTGTGCTTCCACCAAAAGCAATTTGGGTTGTTGTAGCAAAAAGCCCAAGCGCTTCAGACCTGCGCACTGCGTTCCTTTCTAGCGTCTTCTGTTGTCATCCCATAGCCTTAACGTTTTGTTCAGGTAATAGCTAACTATACAGTTGTCGCTATCTGAGCAGTCCTGGCAGTGTAATTCCTCCCTGTCCTTGTAGCTCCATTCTTGCTTCCTGAATTAGTGCTGTGGAAGCTTCTTTGACAGGCTGAGTTTCTTCCTGGCAATGACTGTGACTTTTCCCTTCGTTTCTACACCTTCTAGCACAGCGTAGCAGGGACTCAGGAAATACTGAAATACTGTTTGAATAAATGAAACGAACAAATGAAGTCTTTGTATATCTAATTCCCTGAATGTTCTGTGAAATTTGCACACAAGTCTAAAATTTTAAAGTTCATAATGAATTTACCTATCTTCCCCACGTGACAGAAGCTCTCTATCACTTTTCTACACCCAATTAGCACAATGCATACTTAAATAGCATTTTAAAAAAAGAAAAAAGATCCTATTTGTTAGCTATGTTCACATTACGAGCTCTCTTCCCCAGATTCTCCATGCCTTATTATATCTCCTTACCTACTTCCTCCCCGCTAGCATCTCCACTGATAGACTTAGCAACACCTAGCTCACGGCCTTCTAGTCCCTCTGTCTGGAATGTAAGAATAATTTGCTTTCAGTACTGCAGAGAAGTGAATTTGCACGTGTTCTGAAGTTAGGCCACTTAGGTTGGAAACCCAACTCCAACGCTTATGAGCTACGAGACCTTGTACAAGCCATTTAACCCCTCTAAGACTTAATTTCCTCATCATAAGGTTCATGTAAGACAAGAGCACAAGTAAAGCTCCTAGCACACAGGAAGAGCTTAGTAACTATTCGGCAGTGTAATTGTTGAAGTGAAACCCAGTCATTAGTTTACGTAGAGTACACTGTGTTGTAGACATCTCAAGCTATGCCTTAGTGTTAGTATGAGACCCTGAATTTTTCATGGATTTTTCAGATTAAAAAAAAAAACACACACAATTACTTGTTTGAGCCTCTCCTAATTATGATTAAATCAGCCTCTCTTAAATTTTCTATCTTCATTTTAGAAAATAAAGAAACAGATTTATTGGCATTGTGACTTTGTCTGGATATCATGCCGTAAATGGTGGATACTTTCCTGGACAAACTAATTTGAGAAGCCTGTGAGACATCCAGGTGAATGTGACCAGATGACAGTTGGCTATGCCCATCTAGTGTGGAGAGGCAAGAGCTATGGATTTTATTATCACCAGTGAATAGACAGCAACTGAGGCTATAGGAGTACTTAGTGTATCCAGGGAGAGCATGCAGTGTGTGAGAAATGGAAAGCCAGTAGTAGACATGGGTCTCTGAATCCTGTTCTGGTTTCAAGGTTTAATTCTCTTTTCGGAAAAAGTACAGAGGGAGTGAATGGTTGACCTATGTGTCTAGCAATATGGCAAATGATTCTGAAAAGACAGTAAGTACCACATATCTCCTACAGATTTACTCTCCACCATTCTCCACCCTGCCATATACTCTGGGAAGCTGATCACGATGGACTGGCATCAACAAATCTCTCATGCCCACTGGATTACACTTGGCTTTGGCCAATGGGGAAACTTAACAATAATTGTAGAATTCAAGGAGAGTGAAATCAGAAGATTTTTTCCTCTGCTTCATCTCTAGGAGTTTCCCTGGGTCTGGCTATATCTCTGAATGAAGGTCACAGTGCCATTCTAAATGGCCAAATTTAGGACTACAGGTATAAAATCTCAGGTGTCTCTAGCCCTTGATGAATACATTGTCTCTGCAGTTACCCTGTACTTTAATAAATAGTCCCTAAATAATCCTTTTGTAAATAAATCCTTGCCAAATTATCCTATTTTTAACATATCCCTACATGTTGTATAAACTTACGAATTAGGTAAGTCTAACCAAAGCTGAAAAATCAGAGTATTTTTCTCATTGTTTTGATTTCTATTTCACTTGTGAAATTATACTTGTTTAGGCACCATTTTCAAGAAAATATCAGAGGTATTGTTGGTTTGGCCTTAATTACTTTATAGAAATTTTTTTCCTTTTTGTACAAATTACAGACCAAGTGATCATTCTTGATTATCAGAAAATGAGATATAAGCTATTTTTTAATGTTATTTCTAGTACACCCTGTCAGGACACATTAGACATTATCATTATATAATCATTAAGAGCCCACATGGAAAAGTTAATTTTAATTTTAATTTTTTTCCATATGGAAAACATTAAACAGTGATAGTAGCTATTTAGGTGAAAGTAAAGATCAACAAGAATGAGGGTACAGAACCACATTATCCAGTGGAAATATAATGTGAGTGACATATGAGCCTGGTGGTGGGTATTAGGGAGGGCACGTATTGCATGGAACACTGGGTATGGTGCATAAACAATGAATGTTGGAATACTGAAAAGAAATAAAATAAAGTAAAATGGAAAATAAAATTTTTCCTAGCAGGTGCATTTTTTAAAAAGATCGATTGATTGATTGATTTTAGAGAGAGCATGAGATGGAGGGACAGAGGGGGAGGGAGAGAGAGAATCTCAAGCAGACTCTGAGCCAAGTGCAAAGCCAGGGCCAGGCCAGTCATGGGGCTCCATCTAAGGACCCTGAGATCATGACCTAAGCCTCAACCAAGAGTAGAATGCTTGACCAACTGCTCACGAGCAGGTGCATTTTTAAAAAGTAAAAAAATAAAAGTAAAATTAAGTTTAATACTGTATTTTATTTATTATATTTTAAATTTTATTGATTTTATATTTTCTATAATATTTTATATTTATATAAATGAATATCTTGTTTATACAGAAATAGCCAAACACATCCAAAATATTATCAATCTGCAATGATTATAAAAAATGTTAGTGTGATATTTTACATTCTTGTATCATACTAAATCTTCAAAATCAGGTACATATTTTACGTATATAGCACATTTCAATTCAGGCTTGTTATCAGGAGCCACATGTGGCTAGTGGTGATCAGACTAGAGAGTGTGAAGAGAGAGTTATGGCCTCAAATAGTTGTACAAATATAGAGCCAAGTAAAAAGATGGAGGTATTAAATAGTTACAGGGTACCTGCTTCATGTAGAACATACCATTTGATGTTTGAAGGTCAATGCAAAACATAAAGAGAAAACTAATTAATTGAATTTGAATCTCTGTAGAGTCCACTCAAGTAAGCTTCCTCCATGATTTAAGGTAGAATTTAATTTTCTTTTCCAAATTCTTTTTTTGTTTGTGGAGGAAACATAATCTTCTTCTCCTTGGAGATGTGTTGGAGAGGGAGTGCTGAAGCTTGATCTTTTTGGTGTTAGTTTCCACACTCTGGGGATCATGGGAACCTGTGAGACTGCCTTTGAGTCCTCTGCCTGGACACACCATCTGGCTATTTCTTCTGATCCTGTGCCTTACAAAGTTGAAGACTACCTAGAGAGTATCGGGGGCATTAGTTCTGAGACACTATCCTAGGGCTGAGTTGAAATTGGGAAGGGCAGGGCACACTGTTTCCTTACACTCAGCTCTGGACCATGACTCTGAATGATGGACTATTCTTCCCTCTCTGCCAAATAATGACTGGTCCTTGGACTTGGCTGTTGAAATTTCAAGGCCAAGAATTTGACTCTTGTTGTCAGTACTTTTATGATTATATCTCTCTCTCTGAGGCAGTAGGCATAAAATACTCTAGCTGTAGTCTGCACAGAGAAAGTGTCATGAGGTAGAAGGAAGTACTATTTTTATAGAAACTAATTTTTTTTAGTAAAACCACTCCCATTTCTTTTTCTTTTCTTTTCTTTTTTTTTTTTAAAGATTTCATTCATTTATTTTCATTTATCTGACAGAGAGGTAGAGAGAGAGAGAGCACAAGTAGGGAGAGGGAGAAGCAGATTCTCCACCGAGCAGGGAGCTGGATGCGGGGCTCAGTCCCAGGACCCTGGGGTCATGACCCGAGCTGAAGGCAGCTGCTTAACCAACTGAGCGACCCAGGTACCCCTATAGAAACTAAATAAGTTTATAACTTATTTTAGGGTATTTTATATAATTTTTTTATTCTGGAGTGTCAGAATACTGTACAATTTAAAGTGTTTCATCACACTTAATTCAACTCTAGCCTATTAAATTGAGGTTTAGGGGTAGATGAAAAAGGAATGAGTTTCTCACATGTTTATCAGAAATTAATTCTCTTTCTGTGAAGCTTGGGTTAATGATTCCTCCTTCATAAAATAATTTACAACAGGGCTAAAAGAAATGCAAAGCCCTGACTTTGTCTCTCTGTACATTCTGACAGGTGTCCATGGTGATGATGTCAAGTTATAATGGAAAATCTGTTCACATGACTTCCTCCGTATAACATCAACAGTTAAGAGTACCTGTTATAGTCTTTTGCTGAAGCAATTATTTTGATTTTTAAGTTTTTTTTTTCTAGATAACTTAATTTCTGATCCATGGCTTGTGGAGGAAATTTTATATCCTTGCTACTCACAGTGTAGTCCTCAGATCATTACTCCCACCACTCCCACCACCACCGTCATCATCATGTGGGAGCTAGTTAGAAATATAGAAGGTCAGGCCCCACCCTAGGTCTACTGAATCAGACTCTACATTTTACCAAGACTCCTCAGATGAGGAAATGCACTTTACAGATAAAGAAGCACTGATTTAGGGGCACCTGGGTGGCTCAGTGGGTTAAAGCCTCTGCCTTTGGCTCAGGTCATGATCCCAGGGTCCTGGGATCGAGCCCCACATCAGGCTCTCTGCTCAGCGGGAAGCCTGCTTCCCTCCCTGCCTCTCTGCCTATTTGTGATCTCTGTCTGTCAAATAAATAAATAAAACCTTAAAAAAAAAAAAAGAAGCACTGATTTAGGCAAATGTGAGGGAGAAGCAAAAACTACCTCTTGATGGTAAAGAGTTGTTCCTGTTAAATTATTATTAAAAAAAAAAAAACACAATGTCAGAATGAGGAAGGCTGTAATTCTCCATTTAGGTATAAGGCATAATAGTTTTATAGGGATTCAGCCAAAGATTACAGTGAAAGAACATAATATAAACATGAGGGCTGTTGAATGTTGAGTTTTATCTCCCCCAAATTCATATGTTGAATCAGTAAGGGATCAATAGTGAGCAAATGTCTTTTTCTCCTTACTTTTCCATAAAGCTCACCAGAAACAGTTTGCTTTCTTTTGGCAAGGCCAGCAATATACCTTCACTGTCTTACGTCAGGACGTAATTTAGTCTATAAGCATCTTGATCACAGACCAAGGACTTTTCCCTTCTCTAAGATAACATATTGGTCTATTACACTGACAATATGTTGATTGGACCTAGTGAACAAAGAGTAGCAACTACTCTGGACTTATTGGTAAGCCATTTGCCTTCACCTCTAAAATTTCTAGGAGTCCAGTGATGTGGGGCATGTTGAGATTTCCTTCCCAGGTGAAGTGAAGTTGCTGCATCCGAACCTTTCTACAACCAAAAAAGAGGCATAATGCCTACTGGGCCTCTTTGGACTTTGGAGGCAGCATATTTGTCATTTAGGTGTGTTACTCTGACCCATCTACAGAATAACCTGAAAAGATGCTAGTTTTAAGTGGGCTCCAGAACGAGAAAAGTTTCTACAACAAGTCCAGCTGCCATACAAACTTATGGCTTATGACTTAGGCCATATGATATGGCACCAATGTTGCTTGAGGTGCCAACAGAAAATAGGGAGCAGTTTTGAACCTCTGAAATAAAGAAATCATTTTATTGAGGTGGATGAGAAGCAGGTTTTAAAGCTTTTCCCAAATTCTTCCATACCTTCATTTTTCCTCATGTACACTTTACCTAATGTGATAGTTTATTTTAGGTGTCAAATTACCTGGGCCACAGTGCCGAGGTATGTGTTTAAACAGTATTCTGGATTTTTCTGTAGGGGGGTTTTTGAGTGAGATTAACATTTATATTGGTGGACTTTGAGAAAAACAGATTGCTCTCCATAATGTGGGTGGGCCTCATCCAATCAGTTGAAGGCCCAAGTAGAATAGATGAATGACCTCCTCCAAGCAAAAGGGAATTCTGCAGTAGACAGCCTTTGGACTTTAATTGCCACATCAGATCTCTTCTGGGTCTCAAGGCTGCCAGGACTCCTTGCAGATTTAGACCTGCTAGCCTCCATAATGGCATCAGCCAATTCCTTAAAATAAATATTTCTATATAGAGCTTCCTTGATGATAGAGCTCCATCCTGATAAACCCATTGTCAACTGAAAATATCATAAGTCAAAAATGCATTTAGTACATCTAAGCTTCCAAATATCATAGCTCAGCCTAGCCTATTTTAAATGTGTTCAGAACACTGACATTTGGGGTGCCTGGATGGCTCACTGGGTTAAAGCCTCTGCTTTCAGCTCAGGTCATGATCCCAGGGTCCTGGGATCGAGCCCCGCATCGGGCTCTCTGCTCAGCTGGGAGCCTGCTTCCTCCTCTCTCTTTCTCTACCTGCCTCTCTGCCTACTTGTGATCTCTGCATGTCAAACAAATAAATAAAAAATCTTAAAAAAAAAAGAAAAAAGAACACAGACATTAGCCTAAAGTTGGGGAAAATGATGTAACAGATTTTTTATAATAAAGTACTGAATTTCTCATGTCATTTATTGAGTACTGTACTGAAGGTGAAAAAGAGAATGGTTGTATGGGCACAGAATGGTTGTCTAAGTGTAATGGTTGCCGACCCTCATGATCCCATGGCTGCCTGGGAGCTGCTGCTTGCTGTCCCATCCAGCAACACAAGAGAGTACTGAACTGCATATCACCAGCCCAGGAAAAGAGCCACATTCAATACTCAATGTACAGTTTCTACTGAATGCACATTGCTTCACACCATTGTAAAATTGAAAATTTTAAGTCAAACTATCATAAGTTGGGGAACCATCTGTATATTAACACATCTCAGTTCTGTTTCTCTGGAAAATAATACACCAGATTTCCCCCACGCTGTGGAGTAAATTCCAGTTACCTTGCAGAGCAACCTTGAAAAGCAGTCCAAAAGCTCTATAAAAAGTCAGTCTGTGATCTCAGCCTCTACCTCCCACCCCTAGAATCTCTAAAATACTTGTTCTGTGTTGAAAGGCACTGGCTGAATTTGGTCTCGGGCAACCACACTGGTTTAAAGAAGAAGATCAATGCTGAGAATAAACTGAACAGGGCCAGAGAGCAGAGCGAAGGTAAATGACTAAGTTAGCTTCATCAGGGATGTCTATATATTTTCTGATTTCAGCCAATTACAATTAGGATGAAACACTGTTGATTAGCTCTCTTCACTGGGAAGATTATCAGATAATTGCCAATTTTTGCTTTCACTATTTGCTCCACATGGATCATCTTACCTGACTTAGTATTATTGAGATATGAATAGCGTAGTAATACATTTAAATTGAATTCATGTATTGTATATTAGGGTTGTTATTCAAATTTTTTTAGAAATCGAAATACTTTAAAATATTAAAATATCCCCAGCATTTATTTTTCTGTGTTAGAAGAAAAAGATCAATCCAAAAACTTTGGTCAAACTCTGTTTTTCCCACCAGATGGCGCTGGCTAACCATCTCTTGCTTTGTGGTCTTCGGCCTCAATGTTTTCTATTGTCAGCTGGCAAATTGAAGAGAGGAAAAATATAAAGGCTATTTACTGAGGATGTTGAACAAGATAGAGGTTTTATTAATGGAGAACTGAACACATTTTGTAATTCAATTGCGAACAAAATTATTTTCTTTATTGTCATATATTTGCACGGTTAAAAGCAAGAAATAGGATCATCATTGAAACATGTACAAAGAATATGATTGGGCTAAATGCAATCAGCATTGACTAGGAATGTTTATCTTAATCAAATAATAAGTGGGGGGGAATAACGACAACATAATGCATCTGCTGAGCTGCTTTGAAAAATTGTTTTTGACCATGTATAATAGACCATTTGCATTTTCATGCTTCCTGCTCCCAAGAACACTAGCAGAGCTTACAGATATCAAGAGAGATTTTTTTTTCTGCTAAAGACTTTTAACTCAGAGTAAGGAAAAATGGTCCATCTAAGAAAAATTTGCTTGGGGTTCCAGAATTTAAATTTTAGCACCGCTTGGTTTTTTGGATTATATTTCACACTAGCCTGTTCTAACCTGTATAAAACGTTCAGTGTGGTCCATAATGGTCTTTCAGGGATGCCCTGCTTCTAAGGTAGAGCTACAGTTAGGAATCATGCAAGACATGGATGATATTATGCTATTTTTTGAGACTTTCAGAGGCAAAATTCTAAATTTAAAATGCATCAGGATCTATGATAATAAAAGTGGAGAAGACCTTGGGACTATCCATAATGAAGCAATCTAAAGAACTCTATAGGCCTTCTTCCCTAAAAGCCTAGACTAAGAAATATTAAAAACCACAAATGTTGAGCAAGGTATTGGCGGGCCTTAAAATGGTGCTTAAACAACAGGGGAAGAGAGGATTAATGTTCAATAGAGTGCTTCTCCAAAGAGAAGAGGGAAGATACATGGGTAAATTTAGCAGCATCTGACGTATTTGTTGGTATTTTTGGAGATGAGCTAAGGAAGACCACTTTTAACAAACAGGGCTCCCATAATAGGCTTGTCAAAGCAGCCCCCTGCCCACGCCTCAACCCCTTGGCTTTCTCCCTGGCCTTTTCAGCGGTGTGGTCAACACTCAGGATATCCAAGGAGCCAAACTCTCCAAGTATGTTGGGAAACTCTAATCACCCCCCCACCCCACCCCCACAACCCCATCCTATTCTTATTTATGAATAACAATCTCTGAGGCTTCTTTCTCTTTGGAGTGAGGAACTCATGCCCTTCTTTGGGATAACAATGAAGGAAACAAAAGTATACATATTGCTTGCTATTCTCCAGATGCCAAGTCTCTCTCTAGGTGGTAATTAGGAAAGAGGTTTATGGAACATATAGCCATGGTGCCCTGGGAGTATGAAAGAGTTAATTTCTCTCTTTAGACAATTACTACCAAAAGGTTACTTCTGGGAGGAAAATCTGTTTTAGTCTGTTCATTAAAAAGATGAAACTGGAGGCTGAAGTAAGTAAGGGCAGAAGTGTATTGTTAATATCTTTAAAAATAGAAAATAATAGGATTCAAGAGGCCTCAATAAATCAAGGAAAAGACCATTTAAAAATAGTGATAAGTACCAGATGGCACACACAGAAATCAATATTCTAAGTCCTTTTGGGACTGGGTTTAATTCTTTTGGGTCCCATGTAGCATCTGACACAAAGATTTGTACTTAGTGGGTGTCTAGCTAATATTTACTGAATGAGATTGAATTGGCTGCAGATATACCTCCCCCACACCCCCCCCCACACACATCAGTAGAACACGGGCTGCAAAAAATGCCACCATCTTATCAAGTATAGGCCAGTAATATTTCAGCTCTATTGCTTAATTTCCATGATGACATTTGTGTTTCATTTTAAACTTAGCAGTTAAAAACTTGAGGTTGGCATCAAATGAAGTAATTCAGAAAAAAAATGGCAATAGGATTATGTTAAAGGCATCATTTCATTCATTCATTCATTCATTCACCTAACAAACATGTTGTGATAACATGAGATAGATAAGCAGGCTGCTTCTGCCTTGAAGAAGTTGATAAAATGTGGATGATTCTTCTGGAGTGTATCCACACACAGATAAAAATGACCAAGACATTCTCCAAAGCAGGCTAGGGTAGGCTCCAATATAAAATTGGAACTCCTATATAAAATAGTAGCCTCCCTACCCTGGTTCTGAGGCTCCGTCTCTCACTACAATCTCCCATACTCCCCTTTGCAAAGTTGGGGCTCGACTCCCCTCTGAGGGCTGGCTCCTTTTATAGCGTCATCGTTAGCAGGTGTTGGAGGGAGGCCGCAAGGCAGCTGAGGTGGGGAGGTCACCAGCCCATTTTTTCTGAATTGCTGTTCCTGTCTGCATTGGGCTAGCATTTTGTGTGACTTCAGTGTCCTCATTCCACATCTATAACCCATGTCATCCTCCAGGACCTTGTTAATCCATCCCCCATATGCCATTCTCACTGTTAAAATGGCTGCTGAATTTTCTGTTTTCCCTGACCAGACCCTGACGACCCAGGCCACAATTTCCTGCACGATTTCTCATCCTTGCATTTGTTAACACCAGATACATTAGCTATCTTCTTATCTAGTGTCCTTCACACTCCCTTTGCATACAAGCTCCACGAGAGCAGAGACTCTATTTTGGCTTCTCTACTGCATGCCCAGCCATTGGGACAGTAAGTGTGCTCTATTTCTACTTAGCACACTCTCAGTACAGATTTGTTGAATGAACGAATGAATGAATGAAGATGGATGAATGAATGAGTGAAGGAGATAGCTAGGGCTATTACCAGTGTACAGCACCTGCCCTTCTACTCTCCACTACCCCATTCTCTTCCCTGTAGTTCTATCACAATCCCTAGACTTGACTTGATTGCCAGCCCCCAGGCTAGGTGGTGCAGGCATAAAACGATCACTATGGGGTAGTTTAGGCCAGTAGTTCTCAACTGTCCTCCCTGGGGGGAAATTTGGCAATGTCTGGAGACCTTCTGGGCTGTCAGGACCAGGAGCTAAAGGGTCTTCAGGCATCCTGGGTAGATGCCAAGATGTTGCTAAATGCTGAACAATGCTCTGGACAACCCCCAAGCCAAGAATTATCTGGTCTAAAATGTCACTAGCACTGCTATTTAAAAATCTTAATTTGGGCATTAACCAGCTCAGAAGCAAGGGATTCCTCTGATAATGTTTTTAAGCACCTTTGGTCCTGTGACCTTATTTCTTTGTCTTTAGGAGGCCAGATATTCTCAATGAAAAAAGATGCAACTCACTTCATTGAGGCCAAAGACCCAGATGTTTAAAAAAAAACCAATGTGTGGAATCCTGTCAACAGAATATCCAGATGACTGGCTGAGTATTTGGCTCTTTGGCTGGCCTCCTCCCAGTTCTGCAGGGCCAGCTTATGGTTAAAAGTAGAGCAGTGATTGATAGCTAGGGGGTAGGGGTGAAGGTTGCCTATGAAGGTGCAAAAGAAATGTTTATGAGAAAAGTGCCTTCTCTTTATCAATTCAAATCCCATAATAATAATTACAAGAGCCAGCTGTTTTCTCCCTAAATAATGTGGAGAAGAAGCCATTAATGGGCGATACAGAGTTTAAAAATGACATAAATCCCTTGATATTTGTATTTTGAAGGTCATTTTGGATAAACCAGGTGGTTTCCTCCTGAACTTCAATTATCAAAATCTATTTTCCTAAAACAAAACAAAACAAAAAAAGGATTTGACCCACTTGGGTAATTGTTATTCTGATGAACTCCAACCCTATGCCGCTGTTTCTCCCCCCACACTTCCTCAAACAAGTTCACTCGATCATCTTAGCTACCAAAATATCCAAGAGGTGTATTTTTCTTCTCAGTGGATGGCAGTAATCCCATCTAATTAATCAAATGGAATACAAAGTACTACATGCCTGTCATAAATTTTTCCAGCACAATTCCCAGAGTCATTACTTAGTGTCATCGTCTTTTCCAAACTCTACTTAGCTAACTTTTCAGTAAACACATGTGAACCTTCATCTGTATTTATTCTCCTTTAAATTATAACTCCACTAATCAGATAATTAAAGATGGTCATTAAAAGAACATTTAGTTGGGTTCACATACTTGCTGCTAAGATTACAGTTAAAAATATTAAAGAGTATGTTCTACAGGGTACTTGCAAAGTTGACCAGATAAAAGAGAGAAGTCCGGTTAAATTTAAATACCAGATAAAGAACACATTTTTTTTTTTCACCATCAATAGGTCTCATGTAATATATGGGACAAACTGGTACTGCCCTCCCCCAAAAAAAGTTTATCTGGAATTTAAGTTTAACAAGGTGCTCTGCACTTCTATTTGCTATGCTAGGCAAAGTCTTCTTTAATACAAAATTCATTTTAAGTGATATTAATAAGAATGGTTCCTTTCTAAGTAATTCATGGATGCTTCTCCTTTAATGAAGAGATGCTTATAAAATAATTAAATAAAATAAATGCTCCTAAAATAAGTAAATCCACAAGAATGTTTGCATCACTGAAAATAAAACAGGCATGAACTCTCCAAGACTGCACACTACCTACTGCACTCAAAGGTATCTTATGAACTCTAGCTTCAAATTATGGACCCACAATATCCTGAAAACAAGCTCTGTGATATCGACCATTTGCAAAGTGCATAGTTGCTGATTCCTTTATGCTCTAATGCAGCTAAAACTCAGTCTCTTCTCCCTCCTTAATCACAGTTCCATGGGGAAAACCTAATAATTCCCCTTCTGGTTGATGATCAGTGGACATGGCATGTGAAGAAAATAACTCCTTAGCCATGTCACATATGGTCATTGAACCAGACTCAGGCTCAGCTGATCCGATTACCTGAGTTTTCTCCTGATTAATTCTGAATGACACAGAGAAATCAATCATGAGGACAGCCAAAATAATCATCAAGTCAGGTGATTCACTTATATAAACTTGACCTTAACCTCCTCCTCTCAACCTGTGCTTATTTCAGAGACATTTTAACAGAAATAAGAGACCTTAGAGAGGTAATGTTTTTCTCGGAATCTGCTCTTACCAATAATTCTGATTCCATTAAACACAATTTCCTAGCTTTAGAAATCCTTTTGCTTTTCCTTTTTATTAAACCAAAGCACACAAGATAAAATCTTAATCACAGAAAACATGTAGTCTGTATTAAATACCATACTCTAAGCAATTCAACCCCAACTTTACAACTAAAAACAAACAAATTTTTTTCTAACAATATACTGGTGATTTGCATTAGTGAAAAAAATATATACTATTAAAAAATAAGGTGAAATGTCTTGTCTTTCCATTTCAAGGCATTATAGTATAACAGGGTTTTTTTTTTTTTTCTGTCCTATGTAAAAATTATGTCTGCTCTTCCTTATATAGATGTAAATATCATCTTGCTTTAAAATCCCAAAGATTAGATTCCTAAATACCACTTATTTATTAACTTATTACATGGTGATTGAAAGCCCGCTGTGTAAAAGATAATGCTACTGGACATGAGATTATAGACATTAACATGACGGGGAACGAAAGGAGGAAGTCGAGTTATACAGTGAGTCCTAAGTCATCAAAACCACAGTAAGGAAGTTTAAAAGTAGAGCCAACAGGAAGATTTGAATACTATATCTAACAAATCAAAGAAGTCTCCTGGATGCATTGAATGATTTGAAGGACAAATATGAGTTTGTGACCTGAACCAATGAACCAAGAGAATAAGGAGATAGATTGATATATATATATATCTATATATCTATATATATCACAAAAGCAAAACAAAACCGAATTACCTCTTCACCCTCTGATCCCCACCAGAAATACCAACATATGTGTGTTTGGAAACCCAGGCATCTTAGGGGTGTTGAATACCAAGTGTGAAGCGCAGAGTAGGAATGAGGCTCCAGAGGTGAGAACAGCATTGACACTTCCCTTTCAATGAGTCAGGGATCCTGGGTGGCTCAGTCCATGAAGCCTCCTGCTCTGGATTTTGGCTCAGGTCATGACCTCAGGGTTGTGAGATAGAGCCCCGTTGGGCATAAAGCCTGACTGGGATTCTCTCTCCTTCTCTGTCCCGCTCCCACCCAACTAAATAAAATAAAGTAAGGATGGGTCATTGAAGAAATCTGGGCAGGGGCTGAGCAGTCAGAGGGAACAGACTGGCTGATGGGGCTCAGGGCATGGTAGGCAATCCTTGGACAAGGGAAAGGAGAGATAGAAGCATGTACAGAGAACACCTAAGAGCTCCAGGAGCAGAGTCTCTGAGAGAGAGAGAGGAAGTTTGCTTTGTGACATTTGGACACCATTTATTCATTCATTCATTCACCAAACATTCACTAAGTAGCTGCCAGGTGCCAGCACTGGGCTGGGTTTTAGAAGTGGAAGACAACAAAAACATTGTCTCCTTTCATTAGTTTCCATTGCTCCCTTAACAAAGTTTAAGGCAAACAGTGACTTAAAACAACACAATTTATTATCTCACAGTTCTGAGGGTCAGAAGTCCAAATGTGTCTCTCCTGGCTTCAATAAAGGTGTTGGCAGGCCTGTTTCCTATTCTAAGGGCTTGAGGGAAAAATCCATTTTCTTGCCTTTTCCAACTTCTGGAGGTTGCCCACTTCCCTTGGCTTGTGGCTGCTTTTGCTGCCTGCCCATCTTTAAAGTCAGCGATGGCCCATCATATCTTTCTCATATCCCATCACTCGAAACAAATAATCCCATCTCCCTCTTCTACTTTTAAGGACCCCTGTGATTATAATGAACTCACTTGGATAATCCAAGATACTCTTCCCATCTTAAGGTCAGCTGATTAGCAAACTTAATTCCATCTGAAATCTTAACTATCCCTTGCCAGGTACCCTAACATGTTCACAGGTCCCAGGTATTAGGACATGGACATCTTTGAGATATTATTTTGCCTGCCATACTCGTCTTAAAAGTTTATGGTCTCGTTTCAAAAGATTGTGATGAGATGTACCACCCCTAGAAGCTATATGAATCTTACCATACAGGATTGAGAAGAGAAAAATGCCTGTTCCACAAGCTGGCTGTGGACAGGGCAGAAGGCAAAAGCCAGTCCATTCAAGGTCAAATAAGGTCAAAAGTGAGCATTGACAGATACCTTGTGGATTTATTGGAGGAGAGAGGTAGACTCTTTTGCTTTATTTAAGTCATCCCCCAATAGAGATGGAACAGTCTGCTGAAACTACGAGACAAAATTCATCATTATATAGAGTAAGCATAAAAGACCATGCAAGTTTGACGATCTTTTCCAGGTGGGATGAACAGTGAAGTCTCAGTGGGCAATGTTTTCCTGTTGCTAGGCCGACTCGCTGTGGTGGCGGAGTTGTTTATCTTTAAGAAAACATACCTACATCTTTCTACTTGACAACTACAATATAATCTGTCTGGGAGTTGTTCATCATTTAAGAAAGGGTGAAAAAAGTCCTCTCCCAGAAAGTGTTCAAATCTGTGAGCCGAAATGATGATAACATCATGAGAGGCATCATAATGTATCTGGAGCATGTAAATCACCGGAGGCCCCCTCTGAGGATGCTCACTAAAATGATGGATAGCTCTGTGAGCTGTAAGATCAACCCCCAGGAATTCACCAGCGAGCCTCTGACAGCAGAGCTGCCTCTGTGTCTCTGGGTTGGGAAGAGGCAATGACTTCACAGATTTGAAAATTCAGTTTTTTAACCACTTGTTAAAATATTTAGTTGAAGACTTCGCCCGCAAAGGCAAAGCCTGGAAAGAGGTGAACAATTGATCAAAATAAAGGCTAGTATGGGTAGCACTGGCTTGCCAAATTTTTTGTCTTTTTTTTTTTTAACTTGGTATGTTCTGCAACATCCAACTTGCTGTCTCTTCATCAGTGTAACTAGTCTTACAGCCAAATAATTCTGTATTTTCTGAAAATAGGCTCTACTGTGTATGCATATCTCTGCTGCCTCCTGCACAAAGTTGGAGTAAAAATGGGAAAAGTTTTGTGTGTTCGATTTCAGAAAATTAAACATTTCTAGTAAAAGATTAATAGATAATAGTGTATCAAGGTTTTCATTGTATTTTTCTGCATAGGTGTGGATGATATAATCTTTTTTTTAGTTTTATTAACTGTTGTAGGCTGAAAGTTAGTGTCTCCCCAAATCCCTGTGTTGAAGCACTACCCCTCAATGTGATGGTATTTGAGATGGGGCCTTTGGGAGGTGTTAGGATCAGATGAGGTCATGAGGATGAGGCTGGCATGATGGAATTAGTGCCCTTAGAAGCAGAGGAAAACAGAGACCTCTCTTTCCTCAGTCTCTCTCTCCACATACATGCACAGAGGAAAGCCCATATGAGCACACAGTGAGGAAGCAAGCCAAGAAGAAAGTCCTCACCAGGGACCAGATCTGCTGGCACCTTGACCGTGGACTTCCCAGGCACTAGAACTCTGAGAAATAAGTGTTTGCTGTTGGGTGCCTGGGTGGCTTAGATAGTTAAGTGTCTTCCTTCGGCTCAGGTCATGATCCCGGGTTGTGGGATAGAGTTCCACATCGGGCTTCCTGCTCAGCAAGGAGCCTGCTACTCCCTCTCCCTCTTCCACTGCCCCTGCTTGTATTCTCTCTCTCTGTCAAATAAATAAAAATCTTTTTTAAGAAGACTTTATTTTAAAAGTAAGTAAGTAAATATCTGCTGTTTAAGCTACTCAGTTTATGGTATTTTGTTGTAACTTCCTGAGCAGACAGGAATTCAAGAGTAAGAAATATATTAAGAGTACTAATTTTCACATTCATCCATCATAGTACTTTGAATATTGGAGTCACTCAGTATGATATTATTATTTCAGTAATTAATGGCAATGATAAAATAATAAAAATAGTGAATGATCCTAAGATTCGTGCACTTAGTGAATGATCCTAAGATTCGTGCACTTAGTGCTCATTGTTTCAGGTGTTTTATTCAATGTGGGACATATTTGAACTTAATTCTCACAGAAGCCGCATGTGATAGGTGTTATTATTTATCCATATCATGTTTAGGGGATTAACATCTGAAGAATTAAAATTGACCTGTTCGAAGACTCCCAGCTAGGAAGCCCCAAAGCTGTGATGTGACCCCAGGTGTCTTGACTCCAGAGTGAGAATCTTCATCTGTGCTGACCTATTGTATTAACTTCCTGGGATCACCATAACAAATTACCACAAACTTGTGGCTTAAAAAAGAGAAATTTATTCTGTCACAGATTTGGAGGCTAGATTCAAGGTCTCAGAGGAACATGCTCCTTCTGAAGGCTCTAAAGAAGAATTTTTTCCTTGCCTCTTCCCATATTCTGGTGGGTCCGGCTGTCCTTGGTCTTTCTTGCCTCATAGACTGTCACTTGATCACTTCCCCATCTTCACATGGCCTACTTTCCTGTGTTTATGTGTCCTTACCTCTCCATACAAAGATACTTGTTGGATTAAGGGTACATCCAAGTCCAGTATGACCTAATCTTAACTAATTTTATCCACAAAGGCTCTATTTCCAAATAAGGTCACAATCTAAGGTCCAGATAGACATGAACTGCAGGAGCACAGGGAGGATACTACTCAACCCACTGAAGGAGGAATCTTGCCTTCCTCCATTCCCTGATCTGAGCATCCTCCTTTCTTGACAGGAATATCTTTTACTGATTTTCTTTGCACACTATGCACATTCCTCCTTCTACTCCTTATTCACATTAATTATTGCTTCTGAAAAAAAATATGTATGTCCCTTCTGCTGATCCATAAGACATACCATCAAGGAGCAGCTTCAAACCTACCCCAGGATGAAATGTTTATTTCATGTCTTATCTGTGTCACTTATTTGGTACAAAATCCCAAGTTCCTCTAGAGACTTACATTTCTGTAATTTTATTAGTTGAACCCTTGCATTGTCTGTTAGGATTTCAAGCCTTCACCCCTGATTTGTTTGTTACTTGGGATCTGGATCTTTTGAGCTGAACTCCTTGTTGTCTACCATGTTGCTTAACGTGGTGCCCCACAGAGACAACAGAGCGCACTCACAGTGGATATTTATTGGTTGGCTAGATGATGAGATGGGTGGATGGTACATATGCCCACAAGTCAATAGTACACCATCTCCAAGTTGCCTTAATAGTAATGAAGAAGAATGAGCCATGTGCATTGGGTTGGAAGCAGCAGGTGAAAGGCACTGCAACCCTGCTCGGTCCCTCCATAGGAGGAACTATAAAGCAAAGAAAACAGAGACTGCCATTGAGTGGGGACAGTTCCGGATTGGGTAACAGAGGGAAGGGGAGAAATAACAGGGTGTGAGAAGTCACATCATAATCTCACCCATGTATTTAGTGACCATAAATCTGCCAATAGCCTTTGGTAAGCTAACACCTCCATTCCTTCCCAAGATAGCCACTCAGAACTTATGACTCTGAACTTTAGGACTCATATAAAAGAAAAGGGTCCACCTGAATTAAGACAAAACACATGAATCTAGTTTTTAGTACAGTGGAACAGGTTAGGTTGTAGTTGTTGGAAAAGCAAGCCCAGGTCCTACAGTTTTGGGGGAATCCCTCATAGTCCTCCATAAGGAGAGCTCTGCTTTTTGTAGAGAACTTTTCATTTGACATCAACACTGCTCCTGTCCTTGGGTTATCTTAGCACAAGTGAAGAAGGCTGGCTTTTCAACACTGTGGTCACTAAATTCTTTTTTTTTTTTAATTTTTATTTTTTATAAACAAATTTTTATCCCCAGGGGTACATGCGACGTGGATGGAACTAGAGGGTATCATGCTTTGTGGTCACTAAATTCTAAGGGAGATAAGGACGATGAAACTTTGAGGAAAAGAGAGAGGGAAGAGGAAAGGCAGAAGGAAAGCAAGAGGAAAGAAGAAAAGGGGAAGGAAAGAGAAAAGATATGGGAGACCTGCTGAAAAGTGTCTGAACTGCATGGTGGGCACTGTACAGGATTTGGGGTCAGGCCTGCGGGGATGTGGGGCTCTGCCCAGCCCCCTCCACCATGCCCTGCCCACTTTGGACCAGCACCCTTGGCAGAGCCTTGCCTGACTTTCTCCCTCTAAGCCCCCTTTCCTCCCACATCCCGTGGGGGACATCTTCTCTCCTACTCTCTCAGAGTCAAATACCGAGATCAGCATTTCTTCTAGCAAGCTCAAATGGCCACGTGCACTTTCATTTTTGAACCTGGGTCTTCTTTTCTGTCTCTGTCCCTAACTTGGCGCCTCACCTGGAGCTAACTGGCAGGATGATGGTACCTGCTAAGGTAATGATGGTGGCCGGTGGTCTCATTCAAGCATGTCTGTCTGTCTGTCTTCATTGATCCACTCTGGTATCCTAAATGAAACCTTTAGCTTGGTCCTGGGAACACAAAGCTTAATAAGACAAAGTCAGGATCTCAAGGTATTTTGAGTGTAGGATGCAGAGAGTTAAATGAGTAATTGTAGGGAAGGGCACTAATTTCTAAGAAGGAGGCATGCACCAGGTCTTCAGGTACTAAAAAAAGAGATTCATCTCAATTATTCTGGAGTTTTAGGGTTATGGAAAGTTTCTCAAAGGATGTAAAATTCTCACCCAATATGTCCCATACTATGATCTGGCCTTCCCCATACAAGAGCCAAAGTTGTTTCAGCAGGAAATACACTCAAGTACCTTAAAATAAACAACTCTTTGATAACTTCATTGTGCATTTCTTACACAGAGCAAGTAGGAGGGGTCATGTCTCTAGCACCTGTCTCTCTGGGTTTTTCCTGTGGGAAACCAGAGTCTAGGAGTGCATATTAGTTGGCTGGACCCCCATTACAAAGTACCACACACTGAGTGGCTTAAACAGCCCATATTTGTTTTCTCATATTTCTACAGGAGGCTAGAAGTCCAAGATCAGAGTGTCAGCAGGACTAGTTTCTTCTGGGGCCTCCCTTCCTGGCTGGTGGATGGCCCTCTTCTCCTTGTGTCTTCACGTGGTCTTTCTTCCAAAATTTTCCTTTATATGAGGACCAGTCATATCAGGTTAGGAGCCCACCCAAACAACTCCATTTTCACTTATGTACCTCTTTAAAGACCCTATCCTCAAATACATCACATTCTGAAATCCTGGGGTTAGGACTTCAACATATGAATCTTTGGTGGACCTCAGCCTGCACAGGGTGACACTAAGGAGCCATGGACCTTGGAGCCAGACCAACCCGGGTTTAAATCTCAGCAACCATGTGACCTCAAGAGAGCCACCTTCACACCCAGCATCAATTCTATCCACTGTGAAAGAGGACAGACAAGTCTTTTCCAGGGCTCTGCATACCTAGAGCTGTTGCCTGCACACAGGAGCCACGTGATAAATGGGGGCCGTGACTCCATGGTTTCTGCTCAGTGGCCCCAAAGACAGTGTGTGCAGCTCCTCTGGCTGGCAGGTCCTTTCCCATGGCTTCTTCCTTCTGGGCTGCATTTCCTATAACCAGAGGACCTTTACACAAAAGTTTGCCCAGCAGATTCCCACCTCTCTTATCAGGACAGCTGGGACAATGGGAAGTTTTCCGGTCTCTCTTTTGTCTCCATGCCAGGCACTGACCGTGCACTTTGTGAACCTTTCCTTGACTCTTACTGGAAATAAGAAAAAAAGAGAGAAGACTGTGGTCTTTGCCTTCCAGTAACATAATGGAGTTTGTTTCCTTGGGGTTTGGCAGAAAGAGGTGCTGGTGGCAACATGACAGGGTCATGCCCTCCCGCCCATGGATGCTGTTCCAGATGAGGCCCCCTCCAAACATAGACCGGGGGCCGTGGGGAGCCCACAATGCAACCTGTCACCAGGCAGCCCTGGGAAACACAAATCGTGTTTTAGAATAAAACAAACAAACATCAGCCTTTGAATACTCTCACGCCCAAGGTCATTTGTGTCACCCACACAGCCTGTGGGACCCCAGAGAAATATAAAACCAGAGAGTGGCCCTTTGATCTTGCACCTTCTTTGGAACGTTTTATTTAATCAATTAACCATGAAGTCCCTCCACTTCACTTATGCAGGCCTATATATAAAATGACTTTGGTCTGGCTGACACTTTCCTGCATCCGAGATCAAAGATTGGAGCAAATACCAAATTCAGCCAGAATAATTCTGAGGCTTTCCCCCAGCACTCTCACCCTCCCCCCCCGCCCCCCACTCCAGCTCTCAGAAGCACTTTTCTCTCAAGGACAGAAAGGGGAGATGGTGGATGCTGATGGACACAAAAAAAGCTTCATCAGGATTTAAGAAGCCCATTAGGACGAGAGGCGAGGTGGTGGTCAGTGGAAGATGCCGGGATCAACTCAGCTAACGAAGTCCATTTTAAAAGTTAAAAATATGGGTGAGAGAATAAAATGAAATGCACCTTCTGGAGGAATTTTGAGAGTGGCCTCCTATTTAGGAAATCAGGACAGCGCTGTGAGATTAATTAGATCTATGAGAGCAGGCACTGACTCTTCTGAACCCAAGCTTGCGGTCTAACCTAATCACCTGCTATTAATGATATATGATGCTGTCATTCTCAGGAAGAAAACTCTTCCCAGGCATGTGTGTATTCGTGAGAGGATGCGGGGTGAGAATGCTGGTTCCCACCATTTTGCCACAAAGGGAGAACTGGAAACCCATCATTTGTGGAGAGCCTGCTGTGTCTTGGGCCGGCGCTAGAAACTTTACATATTATCTCACTGTTCTCCAACACAATAACCCTGGGGAAGGCACGATATATTAGCAACATTCTCAGATGATGAATTCAAATCTCCGAGCAGTTCAAAGGCTTGCTGGTGGTCAGACAGAGACTCCAAAACTCCAACACCCACTTGTCATTGCTCACTTATATAATTTTTTCAACTATGGGTTTCACTGTGTGAAAGATTCACTCCACTGTACACCCTCAAACAATTTATTTTCTTGATTTCAAGAACAGACATCTATAACTGTTGATCATAGCTTTTGGTCAGCATGAGCTAACCAGTGTCAGGACACTGAGCTCATAAATTCCCAATCAAAGGGGGAGAAAGTACAGACTCATGGCAGGAAAATAAATTATACTGTCCTGAATGATTGAAAATAATCATAACTCTTTATCAAGCACATTTTATATGCCAGCTGTGGTTCTGGGCACCTTACTCATCCTCTCATTAATACTTCCCAGGTCTTGTGACATAGACATTCTACAGATAAAGAACTAAGGCTCAGTAAGGGGAAAACCTTTCTCAGCCTTTCTCAGCTAGTACCTGGGACTTGAATCTCAAGTCTCAATCTCACATAGATTCTGAATCTTTATTAATGATCTAATTAGAATATTGGGGTTTGAGAATCTAGACTGGAAGGCTTTGATATAGAAACTAGTATTATGTTATTAAAGAAAATGTGATAGTCTCTCTTTTTCTTTTCTTTTTTTTTTTTTTCTTTTTTGTAGAGAGAGAGAGGGAGAAAGAAAGAGAGAGTATGTGAGCAGGGACAGGGGCACAAGAAGAAAGAGAATCTTAAGCAGGCTCCATGCCCAGCACAGAGCCTGGCTTGATCTCATAACCCTAAGATCCTGACCTGAGCTGAAATTAAGACTTGGATTCTCAACCAACTGGGCCACTGAGGCACCCAAGAAAGTGTGACATTCTTAAAAGTTTCCTCCAAAATTTGCAGAGTCCTAGAAGATGAAGTGTCTTGATCAATCACTGTGGTCCAGCACTTGACTTGGATGTGAATGCCTAGTGGATTTCCAACATGTGGGGCTTCATGAAGGCAGCACCAAGACACTTAATTGGCCATTAAAGGATAATTCTTATTTCATGTTCAAAATATGTCCTAATGCTGGTCCCAGTAGAAAAAGACAAAGGGTTACTTAGAAGCTTTTGAAACAACTGCCTCTAAATACTGTCAAACTAAGCAAAAGAAAAATCACAAAGAGTGAAATAAATGAGGCTTTCAACATAATTTCAAGAAGAGTCTAGAAGCAGGAGAAATATACAGAGTCCAGATGGGCAGGGCTAAGCCCCCATCATTACATGAAGCAAAGTGGGAAGTTTGGGGTGAGGTTTGGAAAGGAAGAGAGCATGCCTTTGTGGTGTGCAGATTGTGGTCCAAAGGGCTGGACAGAGAAAGGGGCTCCTGCTTCATGTCATCCTTAACAACACATGTGGTGGGGATGAAGATTAGAAGCACTGAATGCACTAGAGGCAACAGATGTCTTTATGGTCAGTACAGCAACTTCGCTGACCAGAAATTCTGAAAAATAGGAGAGTGGTTTAGGTTCATGATCCAGGAGGAAACCGATGAGGGGAAATGGCTCCAACGTAGCCACAAAAGCCCTGGATGAAGATGCACTCACATGTTCGCATCGGGTTTGAAATCTCCCTTCTGAGGAAAGAGCAACATTCTCCAAAAAAAAAAAAAAACATTTTCAGCATAACATCTACATAGGGAATAAGACAGAATCACTGATCATAACAGCTAATATTTGTTGACTGTTTAGTAAGTACTTATTTTAAGTATTCCATAATGTCATACCATTTTACTCTCACAGCAGCCCTATAGGGTGAGTGCTATTTTTGGATGAGGAAACTGAGGCACAGAAGGATAAATTGTCTGACCTAAGGTTACACAGTGGGTGTAAGCTGGAGCTGAAGGTTGAAAATCAGACCCTGGACCTCAGAGACCACCCACTAGCCATCATATTATAATGGCAGACCCTGCCTATTAGAGCAGTTGGTGTTTTCAGTCAGCTTCTGTTCTTTCAGCACTGTTTACAATGAACTAGGGAACTTCCCTCCAGGGGGAGCAAGAGAACTGAGTATTACCTTATCACAGTGTTTAATTTTTACCTGATAGGAACTCTGCTTTCTAAAACATTGACTTCAGAGATCTTAGCCTAGTCCAGATACCATGATTAGATCATCACCTTAACGGAATCATGTTAGCCAGATTTGGCCAAATATTTCTTCTGAGAGAAGCTGCCCCATGGATGAGTAAACTGGAGGCTTGGTGGCAGAGGCAAAGCATCTGAGTCTTTAAGAACATTTAAGAAGATGCAATTGACCCACCCTGAGCACCTACCATGCATTGAGCACTTACTTTACAGCACCACCCTCATTAACATAAATGCCCCCCCCAATCCATGTATTGTTTGAGGAACATGCAGTGGGGGAGACATCATTCCCTATAGTTCAGGGACACTCATCTATATTTGCCTGTGGTGGTATTTGAACACAACCACTGTATTTTACTCAATTATTAGTGTCTTTTCCACTTATCATAGTGCCTCCCCAAAGGAGGGGAAACTAAACAAAAATAAAAACCTTATAGGCTCTGGTCAGAGTACATAGCTTTAGTGGACTGATCTGCAATTTTCATTAAAAGATAAAATGAGACAAAAATGAAATTCAGTATTTATGATGATTAACTGAAACAGAGGCACACAATGCATTTTGATCATATAAATTAAAAAGAAACACTTAAGCATATTTGACCAATGCTGATACATTCATTTATTAATAGATTATATAGATGAAGTACTAGGAAAGTGCTTATGTTGTGAAACAAAGAGAAAGAGAGTAGGATTGGATAAAAATAAATGCTGCTGGAAGTTCCAGTATTTTCTCTTTTTGCCCTCTGGATTGTTTCTGCACACGTTTTGGGTCATTTGTACCCACTTTGTGGGGAGCAAAGGCATAAAGGATGTGTTCATTCATTTTTGTGGATGTTCAAATGTTGTCTTTGGGTCAAGTGAAATAATCAGAATGCTACTTGGAGTTCATGTTGTTCATCCTTATAGAATTGGGTGGTTGGGGCTTTTTTCTCCCCAAATTTGGTTTTGGTAGTATACCCATGAGAGAAATTATGACAATAAGAGATGGTTCTAGAACATTTGTTACTCATTTGAGGGCTTTGGTTGAGAAAGTGACCCACTTCCCAAACCATTGTCTGTATCCTAAAATTTCTCTCAAGTTTTAGTGTCAGGAATTCTGGGTTTTTCAGACAACTGATATATTTTCATGTTCTGTACATGGGCTCTGATCATGTTTCCCACTGCTTTGGCTACAAGGTTTCTCAGGATTTAAGTTCAAACTCTTTACCATTTTTCAAAGTTTTAAGGCAGTCATGTGTTTAATACTTTCACTCTCTGCTGTTAATTAAACCTCATTTCACCTTATTCTTAGTTAATCTAATTAGGACAATCACATTAGAAGAGCAACTATTTACTGAGCTTATACTATGTACCAGATATATTTTGGGGGACGTTATGTGTATTATGAGTTGTAACAATTACCCAGTAAAGCAAATACTTCTCTCTACAGTTTGTCAATGAGGAAAACCAGACTTACTGGCTCCAACACTAATGTTGTCTTTCCACTTTTTGTTATACATATGATTTGGTAAACTACCTGAAGTCCAGTTTAGAAACAGAGGCTTATAAGTCAACAAATCAATGAGGATAAACCAAACAGCCCCAAATTTTAAACTTATGTGTACAAGGAGCATCATGTGGACTCTAGAGAAACAAAAGATCTCATTTTAAATTCTTCCTCTGAAATTTCTAAATCAACTACCAAAAAAAAAAAAAAGTTGCCTGATATGGGAGACAATAGATATCCATGTCCCCTACTTATTTCCCATTTTTCTGAGGAAACAGCTAGTGTTCCTTTCCCAGCCCCACGAAGTTAGGTGTGGCCATGAGACTGTCTTCTGGCCAATGGTTGTCGTCAGAAGCTATAGGCAATACTTCTAGGACAGGTCCATAAAACCCTGTCTGGACAATGTGCACCTACCTTCCTCCAGGGACATGTGGTTTATCAATGCAGTCTCGCTGATCATGGCAGAGCCACAAGGTGGAAGGAGTCTGGGTCCTTGCCAGCCATTGGAAGAGGACTCCATGCTCATGAAGAATACATTCTTCATTTTACTTGAGTGAGAAATTGACTTCTATTTCAGAAAGCTTCTGGGATTTGGGCTTATTTCTTATCATGGTTAATTTCCTTTTCTATGAATTGGTGTATCCACTCTATGGGATTATTGTGGAGAATAATGAGACAATGCACATAAATATGGCATCTGGGGTACAGGAGCTGTTCCATTTGTTATGGTGATTACTTTAATGATTACTATGTAATTCAAGTGGAGATTAAATGAGACAATGCACGTAAATATGGCTTCTGGGATATAGGAGGTATTCCACTCATTATGGTAATTACTGTCACAATCACTGTGTAACTCAAGTATCATTGAGTTGTAGAGACTCTGAGTAACCCTCCATCTTACAGAAACTCTAGCCTCCTCTCAAGACTACTGAGGACCCCTAGGAGAATTACCTTTTCCTGATGACTGTTTGTCCTAGATTTCTTCCTGATTACCCCTGGTCACATCCTTACTTCATCCCCTGGTGTTTTAGCCTTCCTTAGGTTGTCCTAACCACACTTTATTCAAAAGTCAGTGTTAACAAAGACCTGCTACTAGGTATCACTAAAGACTTTAAAATAGAGTAAGTAAGAGAATTACAACACAGGGAGAAAACGTTTAAGTTGCCTGTTGGACTTCATATCTCTGAAAGTTTGTCAGGTAGGTTCCATCTTGCAGATTTCCTTTGGGCCATTCCTATGTCTAGGGCCCTATCAGCAGCTCTTTTCAAATTAGAGTCCCCTCTCCCTCCAGTTTCTTCCCAGGACAAGGCCCTCAAATCCCTATGCCAGACCTCCAGAGAAAAATCTAGAAAACCTGAATAATCCTAATGTCTCAGAATAGGAAAAAAACCCATGCTAACCAGAACAGCTCCTGCCCTGGGCTACCCTCCCTCTATTTCATATGATTTTGACATTCTTATGGGCAGTGTTGGCATTAAGATTTTATTATCAAAATGCAAGGCTACCATAAAATGAAAGACTAGATCCCTGACATAAGAGCATGACAGCAAGGTTTACTAAAGTGAACCCTTACAGAAAGAAGGAAAGAGAAACTTGGCTCCTGCTGTTAGAGTCACAAATTCCATGTGCTTTTAGAATCTTCCTTTTGTCCCTCTGTCCAGCCTTCCTTCTATTTCTCTTGCTCTCTTGCTCTTCTTGACTCAGAGCTTTGACACAGACTATCAGGCTAAACAGAACTTCATTATGATTGGACAGAGCTCTCTGGCAGTCAACCCAGATGCCATCTCCTCCCAGAAGAAATCACACACAACTCCTTCAATCTGCCCGGGTATGAGGCATCCTTCAGCAGCCAGTTATCCATAGAACTTACCATGATCCAGAGCAATGATTTCCAATAGAATTTTCTGTGGTGTGGGTAATATTCTTTATCTGTACTGTCCAGTAGGATCATTAGAAGACACACATAGCTATGGAGCACATGAAATGTGCTGGTTTTACTACGTTGTACATCTGAGACTAATATAACATTGTGTGTCCACTATACTTAAGTTAAATAAATAAACAAACAAACAAATATTTAAATAAATTAACTAAAAGAAATTTGCTGGTTTTGATATCTTATAGGTTCCCTCATTTCTAACATGTTAAATAAAACCTGTGTTCATTTTATACAAGAGACTTACATTTACCTTTTTGAAAATCACCCTGCAACAATAATGAAAAGTCTACAGTTAATTCATCAGAAATGTTTCTCCTTGGAAACACACATCACCCTAATTCCAGACCATTATAATAAATGCTTACAATATTCTCAAGTCAACACAGGCAGTAATGGGGACTTGAGGTGAATCCCAAGGATTATATTATCTCATGGAGCCAGCACTCAACTAGGTATGACGTGATAATGATCATTCTTCTATGTTTGTAAAGTGGAAGACTCCTATGCACATATGAAGCCTCTATAAGGGGAGATAGAAGAAAATAAAAGTGATGTTGTCTTCACTAAAGTGGGAAGGCTGGGAGCAGTGTGCTGGAAGTCAGTCTCTTCCTCATTCCACCTCCACCCCCTGGGTTACCTTAAGGATTTTACCACCCAATTCTGGTGTGTGGGTTGGGGGCAGGGTATAGGGGTAAGGGCCCTACACCACCCATCAATTCTCGGGACACCAGATGGGTGTCCTACAATTCAACTCAACTCTGGCACTGTCTACCTGGAGCTAGTTTCAGATCGCACAGGTTAAGGGCTCAGTCCCACAAGGCTGCCCCCATGCTCATCAGGTGCCAGTCACAAGTCCATGTTGTAACCAGTGCTTCTGACTGAGGGAGATCCCACAACTCTCCCCACCTTGGAGTCTGCTTATTTGCTGGAGCGGCTCATAGAACTCAGCAAACCAATTTACTTACTAGATGACTAGTTTATTACAAAGAATATTAATGGATATGAATTGATTATATAAAGATATGCATAGAACAAAGGATGGGGAAAGGACAGGGAACTTCTGTGCCCTCTCAGAGTATGCCTCCCCCTTCCCCGCAGAACCCAGTCCTTTTGGCTTTTTAAGGAGGCTTTATTATATAGTTGTGATTGATTAAATCATTAGCCATTGGTGATTAATTCAACCTCCAGCCTCTCTCCTCTCCCAGGAGGTCAGGGGGTGGGACTGAAAGTTCCAACATTTGAATCAGCACTTGGGTTCCCCTGGCAAGGGATCTCCCCTCCTCAGGTGGGGTCCTGATGTCACCTCATTAACATAACAAAAGACACTGGGCCATTCTCATCAACTAGGTGTTCTAAGGGTTTTAGAATGTCTGTGCTAGGAACAAAGGAGGAAGGCTAAATGTCTGTTATTATAAACCACAGTATCATAGCTCCCCATGTCCTCAATGTAAAAACTATTGACCTGCATCACTTTATGGGTGCCCACCCATATCTCTGTATCTCTTACCCGCATTCCTAAACTACTTCTACTTTTTCTTTGGTTCTCAAATCAGCCCCATTATTACTATTTCCCCCATTTATTTTTATTTTTTTCTCAAAGATTTTATTTATTTATTTTTACAAGAGAGAATGAGAGAGTGTGTAAAAGTGAGGGTGGGGGGCGGAGGGAAAAGCGGACTCCCCACTGGGCCGGGAGCCCTATATAGGACTTGATGCCAGGACCCTGGGATCATGATCTGAGCCAAAAGCAGATGCTTTACCAACAGCCACAGAGGCACCCACTATTTCCCCTATTTATCACATAGTCTTGAAACTCTACAATGTGTGAAGGACTGAGCTAAATATTTCTGGCAATACAAACAGAAATCAAATGTAAAACCTGCCTCCACTGCATTGATCTTTTGGTGGGGGGACAATGTCATACATTAGCAAGAACAATGGAAAGTAGAAAGTGGTTGAAGCTGCTGGGGTGTAGCATATTAGTACTGATTTTCGTTTCGAGGAAGGCTTCTATCCTAGAAACAGAAGGGAAACGGCAGGGTATGTTGGAACCTCTGTGTCACTGATCTGAGAAAGTACTACAATCTTAAATATAACCGTAAAATAAAAACCACCATATAATGACTTACTTGGGTTCCAGGAACTGTTTTAAGCATTTGGGTTATTTTAATTAATAATCTCTCAATGACTTGGATGGTATCTGATGTCCTTATCTTCAGTTTACCAATGAGAAAACTGGTGTGGGGAGCTTGAATGACTTGCCCAAGGCCACAATTACATTATGGGTGGGGCTGGGATTTGAACCCTGGGCAGTTAGTTTCTGGCCTGCTCCACAATCCCATTTCTTACCAAGGAAATGATCCTCAGGTTAAATTCCCATTTTTCATCAAATTAATTCTTTGATTCGACAAATATTTTGAACAGCTACCCCATGTCAGGCCATGAGGATATCACAAAGAGGACAATACCCTCGGTGCTCACGGAACTTGTGGTGTGTAACAGGAGAAAGACAAGTAAACTTTCAGTTCTAATTCAACCAATGCAGCATAATAAGGATTTTAATGAAAGTAACCAAGAATGTTGAGAAATGGCTAATTTTTACTTCCATACTGTTTTGCAGTTTATAAAGTGCTTTCACATACTATAGCCTTTTTCATATTCACATGTGAAAAAAACAGCGATGAGGTAGGGAGGGCATGGATTAATATTCTGGTATAATGGGATGGACAGAAATGTATTCAACAGGATTCATGTCTGGAAGAGCACTGTATTTTGGGAAAGAAGCAGACTGGTTTAGAAGATGAGCCAGAGGAAGGGCCTGGGTATAAGGGAAACAGTATTGCATCAGACAAACGAACATTTGCCTTCTCTTTGGAGACCAGCAAGAGGGAGCTGGAGGGGTGGGGGAGGAAAGGAAGGGTTGGAAGTGCTGGGAGGTGTGGGAGATAAGGAAGGCCAGTTCTGAACTACAACCTCCTCCTTTAAGCCCTAGTATCCGTAGCCCCTCAAACAGGGTTTCCAACCACAGACTCCAATTCACATACTTTTGATGGGTCGGCTGGGAAACCGGGGCTCCAAAATGGCGGATCTTCCTGCCAACCCTCTCCAAGATGGCGGACTTTCCTGCCATCCTTACTGCGGCCTCCATGTCACCACCAGGAAATTGAAACTCTCCACCCAGGAACTTCCTAATTGAGAACTACCCATCACAGACTTTCCCCGCCTCATACCCTCTGATCACCACATACCTTATATGGGCGCAAGGCTATGCCTTACGTCACCCCGATAAAAGGACCTCGCCAACTCCCTCCCAGCGCGACTTCCCTGACTCACTCCCTCTCCCTCTCTTTCTGTGAGTCGCGGAACCTCGCCCGAGGGTGGTTGCAATAAAGTTCATCTCTCGGATCCATTTGCCTCGTAGCCTTTCTTACTATCACCAGACCAATTTAACATTTGGTGCCGAAACATGGGAGGAGGTTGAGCCCTTGCCCCACACAGAGGCTCCCTCCTCCTCACCTGCGACCGCAACCTCCCGCCCCTCGAGAAGGCCTACTTCAGAACCTGTTGTGGTGAGTGTTCCCTGGTCCCTGATCCACTTCCAGTTCGCTCTGTCCTAGCTGCGGCTGCACCTGGGCAGACCTCCAGCCACCTGGTGGCCCTGCCAGTCCCAAGGAATCAGGAGACATCCTCATTCCACGGGAACTGCTGTCCCTCTGGTGAGCCAGTGCACGGACGAGGGGACGCCCTCCTCCGTAATCTGAGTCGGTTAGTGAAGGGGACCACGGGAGCCTCCCAATCCAAATTCGACCCCAAAAAAGACCCTGGGCTACCTTCTGGCCAACCTCCGTACATTGGAGTTAGACCAGGTCTTACACAGGCGATGCCTTATACATTATTGTACCGTTGCCCGGACTCACTACAAATTAGACAACCAATCGCAATGGCCTCCCGAGGGCACATTTGACTATCAGGTGCTCAGAGATCTCAACAACCTATGCAGGCATCAGGGCAAATCGTCCGAAATCCCCTATGTCCAAGCTTTCTGGACCTTACTGTCTCGGCTGTCTCTGTGCTCCCACTGTTCGACCTCTCAGGTCCTTCTTGCTTGCGCCCCTCCCCCCCACTCAGCGCATACCCCCTACCGCACCTGCGAAACCAGACCCTCTTCTTCAGTCCCCCCTCTCTGAACCACCTGAAGACCTTTCTGGACCTCCCACTGGAGCCCCCACCTTACCCCCTCCTCCTCCTTATCTGCTCCCTCCTCAACCTCCGGTGCCCCTTGAGCCCTTGGGGCAAACGGTGACCCCAGCACCCCCACAGGCCCCGACACCCTTCCAAGAGAGCGAGGAGGGGGAGGTGGCGGTGGTGGCCTTTTCCGAGGTCGAGACCCAACCCCGGCATGAACCAAGTCTCTGTCAGATTTCCCATCCTCCTCTCCCATTTCAGCCCGGACACGCTCCCGAAATCCGCCATCCAGCTTAATCTGCCCCTTAAGGGAGGTGGCTGGAGCCGAAGGGGTGGTCCGAGTGCATGCGCCCTTCTCCCTGCAGGACCTCTCCCAAATTGAGAAATGCCTGGGTTCCTTCTCTGCCAACCCAGACAATTTCATAAAAGAGTTCCAATATCTGGCCCAAGCCTACGATCTCACCTAGCATGACTTACACGTGGTTCAGACCACTACCCTCACCACCGAGGAGAGGGAATGCATCCAGGCCACCGCCCGAGAACACGCCAATCAAGTCCATCTCAGGGACGCCACTATTCCCGTAGGCGCTCAGGCGGTTCCGCCGTAGAGCCAGGATGGGACTATCAGAATGGCCAAGATGGCTGCCGGTGGCAAGACCGCACGGTTCAATGCCTTATTGCCGGCATGAGGGCAGCCTCCAATAAAGCGGTCAACTATGATAGGATAAGGGAGGTTATCCAAGCTCTAGACGAAAACCCTGGCCTATTCCTTAACTGGCTGACTGAGGCCCTAACACAGTGCATCAGATTAGACCAAGCCTCCCCAGCAGGAGCCACAGTCCTGGCGACCCACTTTATTTCTCAATCAGGAAAAAACTTAAAAAAGGCAGAGGAGGGCCCCCAGACCCCCATCTCTGACTTGGTGAAAATGGCCTTTAAGGTTTTTAACTCCTAAGAAGAGGCAGCCGAACTCAAACGGCAAGCCAGACTCCAGCAGAAGGTCCAATTACAAACCCAGGCCCTGGTGGTGGCCCTGCGGCCAGCTGGTTCCAGGAATCAGCAACAAGGGGCAACCGGACACAGCCCTCTGAGGTCATGCTTCAAATGTGGTGCTGAAGGGCACTGGGCCCGTCAATATCCTAACCCAAAGGCACCCACGAAGCCGTGCCCTCTGTGTCACCTGATGGGACATTGGAAGTCGGACTGTCCTAGCCTTGGGGGATCCTAGGCGCCTCTACGCCAGGGAAACCCTGAACTGGCAAGTCCTGCTTTCCAGCTACTGGGGCTGGAGGACAACTGACAGAGCCTGGACTCGGATACCCCTCTCATCCAAGCCGAGCCCAGGGTAATGCTCCAGGTAGCGGGTAAGTCCATCTCCTTCCTGCTGGACACGGGGGCTACCTACTCAGTCCTGCCATCCTACTCGGGACCCACACATGCCTCACCAGTCGCGGTGATGGGGATCGACGGCACCTCCTCTTCCCCTAGGATGACCCAACCTCTTACTTGCAGCCTGGGTGGTTTCCCTTTCTCTCATTCATTCCTCGTAATCCCCACCTGCCCAGTGCCCCTCTTGGGAAGAGATATCCTCCCAAAACTGCAGGACACCATCCGCCTTTCTCCCTCCCCTTCAGCCTCGGAGTGTCTCCTACTGCCACTCCTCCCCTCTCCTCCAGCTCCCATCCCAACAAATCTACCCGCCATTAATCCCCAAGTTTGGGACACATCCAAACCCATCATCACCTCCCACCACAGTCTGGTTCATATCTGGTTAAAAGATAGCTCCACATACCCTTCTAGGGCTCAGTTCCTCATCTCCCTGATCCATCGTCGGGGTCTCAAACCTATAATAGACCACCTAAAGCAGCAGGGTCTTCTCATTCCTACCAACTCCCCCTGCAATACCCCCATCCTGCCTGTATGAAAGCCACCAGGGGCTTATGGGCTGGTACAGGACCTATGGCTCATTAATGAAGCCGTCGTCCCACTCCACCCCGTCGTCCCCAACCCCTATACCCTGCTGTCTCACATCCCTCCCAGCACCTCTCATTTCACAGTACTCGACCTGAAGGACGCATTCTTTACTATTCCCCTGCATCCTGACTCCTATTTCCTGTTCGCCTTTACCTGGGAAGGCCCTGACACCCATGTTTCTGGGCAACTTACCTAGACAGTCCTACCACAAGGGTTTTGAGACAGCCCCCACATTTTCAGCCAGGCCCTGGTGGCTGACCTCCGGGAATGCCTCCTGGATACCAGTACCCTGCTGCAGTATGTGGATGACCTACTTCTCTGTAGCCTTTCCCTCCTCACTTCCCAGGAAGATATATCTACCCTACTGAACTTCCTGGGAGCTAGGGGATATAGAGTCACCCCATCTAAGGCCCAGCTATGTACCCCATCAGTCACATATCTAGGGATCTCTCTGACTCCTACCTCTAAATCCCTTACTGGGGACCATATTCACCTCCTCTGAGAACTGCAACCCCCCCAGAACGCAGATGAGATACTCTCCTTCCTGGGACTCATGGGGTTTTTTAGACACTGGATTCTGAATTTCTCTATCCTGGCCCGGCCTTTATACCAACATCTCCTGGAAACTACACATCCCTTACCACCCTCAGTCATCGGGTAAAGTAGAAAAGGCCAACAGCCTCCTTAAAGCCCAACTCACCAAACTTACCTTGGAAACCCATCTTTCTTGGCCCACTCTCTTGCCCCTAGCCCTCACCAGGCTTAGGGTGGCCCCCCGTGGGCCCTCAGGACTAAGCCCATTCGAACTCCTCTCCGGTCATCCCTTCCTTATAGACCACAATCTTCCAGCTATTCCCCCACCCCTCCTCTCATATCTACCTTACCTTACCCTCCTTCGGGCCCTCCTGAGAGCTCATGCTGACTCCGTCACCCCGGCCCCGAATGACCCTGAGGATGATGGGACTCCTCCCCGGAAACTACTCCCGGGTGACCAGGTTCTCCTCAGGAGTAGCAACCCCGGTCCCTTACAGACATGGTGGACAGGACCCCACACTGTCATCCTCACCACCCCAATGGTGGCAAAATTACTGGGCTACCAGCCATGGGTGCACATCAACAACCTTAAACGGGCCTCCGCTGTCAGTAAGTGGGCCTCCCAGATGGTGGGCCCCACCAAACTCCGCATGGTTAGGGCTCCTTCTCTTACTCCTCCTGAGTCCCCAGATCCAGGCAGTCACGTGACTGCATGAGGGGCTCAGGTACCTCACGCTATTTCCATTCCTATACCTCTATGCCCAAATCCTGCTACCAGGGGAAAACACCGACCCTCTGCACATCACCCCATGCCCCGGGGAGAACCTTCTGGACCTCTGAACTTTCTCAGACCTACCGTTCCCCCTGCACTAATTACCCCAAATCTGGAAAAGTCTGCTGGACCTATTTGGCCTAAATAGGACTCTCTGATGTGTGTGTGTGGGGGGGTCCAGGACCAGGCCACCCACAACAACTCCCTCAAGAAAGTACAACAACTTCTAAATCGGGTGCAAGCACAACCCAAATATAAAGGGATCAACCTCGACTCCTTACGGGGGGCACCCTCCACTGAACTGCTCACCCTAACCCTCCTAAATTCCAGCTACAAACTCTGGAAGAATGTCTCCAGGGGACAAGACTGCTGGATCTGTTTTCCTTTTTCCTCCCTCACTAACATCATCGGGATACCAATTCCCAACTCCTGGCCTATACCCAGTTCCTCTACTAAGACAATTCACATCAGACCCATTGACGCTCCCATACCGATCCTGAACCTCACCTCCTCCACACCTCACACCACCCACAACATCTCCACTCTCCCCTACTGCACCCCCTCAGGAATCTTTCTCTCATGCCCGAAAGGGATCTATCACTGCCTAACTGCCTATGATTCCTTGGATTGTACTCTCATCCTTCTGTCTCCAACCACCAGCATCTATTCATCTGAACAACTCTAATCTCAGGTGTTCCCTACCTCTCGGAAGAGGAGGGCTTCCTTCCTCCCCTTCTTAATAGGGGCAGGACTAACAACTGGGGTGGCAACCGGGGTGGCAGGGCTGGGATATAAGCTTTCCCAGGCACTCAATGAGGACATGGAATGAATAGCAGACTCCCTCACCGCCCTACAGACTCAAATCACCAGCTTAGCCACTGTCACCCTGCAAAACCGACGTGTCCTGGATCTCCTCACCACCGAAAAAGGGGGAACATGCCTTTACTTGAACAAAGAATGTTGCTATGTCGTCAACCAATCGGGCATAGTCACCTCCAAAGTCAAGGAACTCAAGGACTGGATCAGAGCGAGACGCCAAGATGACTCCATTTGGGGCTTAAACCCCGAAGCCTGGGTAACCTGGCTCCTCCCCTTGGTAGGGCCCCTCTGTATACTCCTCCTGTTGATCTCAATTGCTCCCTGCCTCATACGCTGCTTACAGGAAAGCCTGCAAGAAATGACCAGGGTATCAGTCATGTTGATGCCCCCTGACACCAATATATATATATAAAGAGGTCGGAATGATGGGCCAGCTGGGAAACTGGGGCTCCAAAATGGCGGATCTTCCTGCCAACCCTCTCCAAGATGGCGGACTTTCCCGCCATCCTTACTGCGGCCTCCACGTCACCGCCAGGAAACTGAAAGTCTCCACCCAGGAACTTCCTAATTGGGAACTGCCCATCACGGACTTCCCCTGCCCCATGCCTTCCGATCACCACATACCTTGCCATTGGACTCGAGCCCATGCCTCATTCTGGTCTGATACACTTTCACCACCCCATACCCTCCGATCACCACATACCTTATATGGGTGCAAGGCTATGCCTTACCTCATCCCTATAAAAGGACCTCGCCAACTCCCTCCCAGCGTGACTTCCCTGACTCACTCCCTTTCTCTCTCTCTGTGAGTCGCGGAACCTCACCTGAGGGTGCTTGCAATAAAGTTCATCTCTCGGATCCATTTGCCTTGTAGCCTTTCTTACTATCGCTGGCGGGACCAACTTAACAACTTTTACTCCTTATTTTTCATCCTGAGAGTATAAATCTTCAGTGAACAGAATATAGAAAAAGCGTTCTAGTACAAATTAGGCTCATTAGCCACAGAATCACTTTTTAAATTTGAATGCTTTTCTTTCCTACCTTTATCTTCTCATTGTCTAGTTCAAAATTTGGATAATACTGTTTATGCCATTTCCTTGCCTGCTTTATTCACTTAATAGGTTGTGAGCATTTCCCCAAATGTCTCCATAGTATCTGAATATATGCTTTTCTTCATAGGAAATACCACAGCTTCCCTTTTAATACTTTGGCCTTTCCCAAAGCATCCTCACTTGGTTTCTTCACTGAGCCTCAGGACCAGCTCTCTGACTTGGGAAGGGCAGCTCGTCTTACCTACCCTAACCAAAGAGGAAATCCAGGCCAGTGGTTGAGAGTTTAGTAAGCTACTCCGTGGTACTGCTGCCTTGGCATCCATTTTGTGTGTCCAAGCTTCTTGCAGGGGCCTTTAACTGACACAAGCCCCTCATGCAGACTCCTGCCCTAGATAGCAGCCCACAGAGGCACAAGCAAATGTAGGTTCTTGTCATGACTTTCCCAAGAGCCCTGTGAGCAAATCTTCCCTCCCCTCCCAGGGCCTTCCCCTATGGCCCCTCGAAGCATGCTGTGTACTTTCTGTGAGTAATAAACTTCTCCATGGCAACATCTCTTGTGGTTCCTTGTGGAATGCCACTCAACATCCACCACCCTGTGCTCCACTTTATAGCTGTTAAATGAAAAAGTCTTAACACCTGCCCAGGTTGAATAACTTGCCTGGGGGTAACAGAAGGTCAATACGAGAGAAGAAAACTCAGGTTATTCCTTCAAAGTGTTTAAAAACCTGGCTCTGACAGCGTCCATCCAGGATACATATCTAGATAGTTTACAAAAAATCCACAGGCCATTATAGTCCCACAGAATAGAGATATTTCCAATTCTATTTTCCAAGGGTGTAAAAGAAAAATTTTTCCTGGACGCTTATTGAAAAGGTCAAGGGAGATTTCATTCAAGACTCTTGCCTCTGGGGAAAGAGATTGAACTCAACTCTGAATACAGCAGGAGCAATGGGGATTTATAGCCAATGGGCAGGATGAGGGGTTGGCTGGGAAATTACTAGGAGGGGTTTTGCTAGATACTACAGGTGGTGGGGTGGTAGGAGAGCAAGGGTTTTAGATGAGCCGCTTAACTGAGTATCAAGGATGGGGGACATTTTTGATAAACTGGTTTAGTGGGATTCTTTGCTAAAACTGGGATTTGTAGGCACAGAACAAGGCCTAGCTAAGAAAAGGACTCAAAGGAGCCTGACTGAAGTTTTCTCAAGGAAGAAATCCTTGTCATGGCAACTGCCATGAGGTCCTAAGGGCCCCCGGACTCCCCCTTTTTCTTTCCAGCCAAGACCGCGAATTTTCCCTTTACTCTCCCTTTTGGAGACTGCGAAATCTGCAACCTGGAGTGATCACTTCCTTTGGCAGCTGCTCCATTTGTCCTGGGCTGGTCCAAGGCCAGGGAGAAGAGGATTAGAGGAAAGAGAGTGGGGGTAGGAATGCTTGATGGCTGTCCTGGAGAGGGGAGGCTTAGCTGGGGATTTATCCTTGTGGTGGGAAAAAAAAAAAATTCTGGGAAAATACTTCCTGAGTTCTAAATATCAGAGAATTTACTCCACAGAGTTGAGAGCTGCCTTCATTCTCCCAGGGTATCTCCTTAATGAAAATACAGAGTCTGTGCAGTGATTCTGCAAGACTTTCTCCCTATAAAGTCCTATTATGTTTGCATGCATATTTATACAAAGTCATAACCCAGGAGAGAAAAATGCTACTGTCCTGTAGGACTCGATTTGTTGATTGTGCGGATAATGGTAAAAATCAGTACTCTGGCCTCATGTGGGGACCATTACTATGACTTTAAAATTCAAGATATATCACTTTCCCAGAGAAGGCAACCTGAGCGTAGACATGAAGTCTTTGGGTGATTAATGATTAGAATCCCCTAAGAGTGAGCTGTGGAGGAGCCAGACAAAATGGAATTAAAATGTTGCATGTTACCTAACATTCCCTCAGATGCCTCAGAAACTCCCCGCACATTTGTCATTTCTCCTATCCTCTTAAAAGTCAGCTACGTTTCCAAACTTCTAAAAGTTTAGTGAGAATCTTGATCGAGGTAGGGTTTCTTTTTTTTCTTTTTCCCAGATGGTAATAGCCTTCAAGACTAATGCTCCCTGATTTCCATGTGTTTGTTTCTCACCAGTATATGAATACTTATCCCCATAAGAGAGCTACAAGAATGAATAAAATAACATAGATGAGCCTCCTGGTGCTGAACCTGGCACATAGTGGGTCCTCAATAATGATAGGCATTGTCAGAATTATTATGTGTGACAGACATAGGATTTGTTCTCTACAGAACCTAATTCCTGTAGTTCTTATGGCAACACCTCTAACTTTCTTTGGGGTCCCATTCCTCCCCCACTGAGTTTAAGTGGTTCTTTTTGGCTAGAATATCATATCTTAGCAAACAGAAATAATAATAACAGGCAATTATTTACCAGAACTTTACCAGATACCAGGCATGGTTCTAAGCACCCTACATTCATGGATTGTCTCATTTATCATCCAAAACCACCTCATGAAGGAATCCACTGGAGAAGATAAGGAAAGGTACTGTCATGCAGGACCCCAGAATATCATGGCTTCAAAACACAGAAGCTGAGGTGCCTGGGTGGCTCAGTTGTTAAGCTTCTGCCTTCAACTGAAGTTGTGATCTCAGAGTCCTGGGATCCTGCCCTGTATCAGGCTCCCTGCTCAACTGGGAGCCTGCTTGTCCCTCTCCCTCTGCACCCCTTCCTCATTCCCTCTCTCTCAAAGTAAATAATTAAAATCTTAAAACATACACACACACACACACACACACACACACTCAAGTTTATTTCTCTCTCCTGTAATAATTCTGACCAAAGAGATCTAGATAGACTGGCTCAGCTGTGCTCTATTTGACCTTTCAGAAGTTTGGGTCCTTCCCTCTGGGTTTCTCAGGGCATCATCCTCATCTGCATAGATAGAGCTGGATCTCTGTCATGTTTGCGTTTCAGCTGCCTAGACGGGGAATAAAGAGTTTGGGGGACAAAATACACCTGATCCCTGAATTCCCAGATCTGAAAGAGGCTCCTATCCCTCACACTGTATTCCATTGGTCAGAACTTCATCACAAGGACACACACAACCCCAAGGGAGTCTGGGAAATGTAGTCTCACTGGGCACAAGTCCTTTCTAGGGGTGAAGACGAGAATAGAGTTCAGTGGGCACTCGGTATTACAAGTATTACAGGAAATATAAGTAACACAAGTAAAACATTATTCACTCAGTTTTATGAAGTGGGGAAACAGGCTTAGTGAGATTAAGTCATCATGGGGGATTCTGTCTATACTCCATCCACACACCACACCCTAGCAGACAGTTCCTGTACCACTTTCCTGGAATCTCTGTCTGAGAGTTATTTCCAGCCATGGGAACAGGGTTGGCTGGCTTGTTTAATGGTCCCAGAGCAAGCCTCGCTCAATAAGGGGACAGGAGTCAATGGATAAATTACCTAATATTCTCTGTCCCCATGCCACAGTTCTGAGATGTGGTCCACAAAGTCAGAGTGACCACAGCGTGACTCTCAGTTGTCCAGCAGTAACTTACTCATAAAATATTATTTATTAACCTTTAAAAATTTTCCCCTCACTCTCTCACTTCCCTCTTCCCTCATATGCTTCATGGGATTACCTCCAAAATAAACTATTTGCCTCTAAATATCTGTATCAACTTCCGTGTTTGGGCTTTACAACTAATAAATGAACACAGTTAGCAAATTCTGGGGGAAAGAGAACTTGAATTTGGCTCGCTGTATCCAGACCTGCCTTCTTAATCACATGGCAGAGCTTTCCCAAGTCCTGAGCAGGAGAACCATGTCTCATACATCACTTCATCTACTGATGATGGGTATAATGCCTGGCACACAGGAAAAGGGAAAGGAAGGAATGATGGCTCAGCCTGGAATGTGAGCCTTCTGTGTGATAGGTATGGTGCTAGTTACTCTATGTGCCTTATTCCACTCCCTCCTACCTTCAGCCCCAAGGCTGTCAACTCACCTAATCATCTTTGGATCTCCAGAACCCAGCACAGGGCTTGGCACAAAAGAAGTCCATGCTTAACAAATGAGTGTTGAATAGTTAAAGTGAACATTAATGATTCTTACAAAGTAGGTGCTATTATTAATTTTTGTCAGATGAAGACACTTAAATTCAGAGAAATTAATACCACTTCAGGATGACAGCTAAAGAGGAAGGAGTGGAGGTAGGAAATGTGATGGTGACTGAGTTCTGTTGTAAGCCTGACACTGTACTGAGAGCTTCATTTAACTACCTTAGTTAGTCATGACACCGACACTATGATGTAGGCTGCAAGTATCATTTTTTGAATGAGGAATTGGGGACCAGGGAGCCTAAATAACAAACATGAAATCATTCAGTTAATGGGAGACAGGGATTCACTTTGGAGCCAAATCTCTTCATCTCCAACTTCTATGTTTTTTGACTATAATAAATAGTCATAACTAATAATAATAAACATTTAAGTATTTATAATAGTTATAAACAGAAAATCACTTCTCTGGGCTAAGTGCTTCTTCATATCTAACTCATTAAATGCTTGTAGCAATCCTATGAGGTTGGTACTATAATTACCCCCAATTTTCCCTGGGCCAACACTCTACCTTTCATTGATTCACATTGGATTGAACTATCCCACTTCAGGGAACATTCATTGCCACTGTCTTCTAAATTCCATTATTGTCATTGAGAAAAATGCCTTCAGTGAGACTGAATAATTGCATACCTTGTAAGTAGTCTTTTTTTCTGTCTGGCTGGGTTTAGGATCTTCTTATTGCCTTTGATATTTAACAATTTGATTATAATTCCAAAGTTTATTTCTTTTTTTTTTTTAAAGATTTTATTTATTCCACACAGACAGAGATCACAAGTAGGCAGAGAGGCAGGCAGAGAGAGAGGGCAGAAGCAGGCTCCCTGATGAGCAGAGAGCCCGATGCAGGGCTTAATCCCAGGACCCTGAGATCAGGACCTGAGCCGAAGGCAGAGGCTTAACCCACTGAGCCACCCAGGCACCCCTCCTTTTTTTTTTTTTTTTTTTTTTTTTAAATCTTGGTTGGGGATCATTTTGTTTCCTGAGTCAAAGGATTCATGGACCCATTCTGGAAAATTCTTAACCATTATCTCTTTTAATATTTGCTCTTTTTCAATTCCTTCTTTTTGTTTCTCCCCAAAACTTAAGTAGATATGGTAGATATGCTAGATCATTCGACTTTCTCATACTTCAACCATTTATCATGACACACACCTCACATTTATTTCTTTCTTTGTCTCTTTATATTGGTTATTTCTTCAAATATATTTTCTGATTCATTAATTTTCTTTAAAGTTGTATCTCTTATGTTGTTTAACTCATACCGTTATTTTATTGCAACAGTTATTTTTTTTACGTTTCTTCAGTTCTTTCTAAAACAAGACCTACCTGGTCTTGTTCCTCGTGCATATTTTAATTTCTTCAATATTTTAGATACACTTTTCTTACACTTATATCTGATGATTCAAATATATGAATGCTGAAATGGATTCATTTTGGTTGATTCTTGTGTGGCTTACTTTGTCTAGTGTTTTATGCTCTATAATTTTGACTTTCAGCTAATGTTTAAATTTCTGGGATTCCTCCTATAGAGGGTATTTGTGTTTGTTTCTGCCAAGTTTCCTGAAAGCTAGCAACTTAAGACCACTTTAAAGTAATTTATTGAGAGGTAATGCAAATTTAAAACTCAGCCGTCATGAAGGCAGGCCTGTGGTTACAGCATTTCTCTTTGGTTTGGCTCTTGGTGTTTTCTCTACTTTCTTACATACTCAGCTATGGATTTAAAAGGATAATTGTATAATTTTCTGTTACACTGGGTATTTTGTGATGAAAGTGATTTAAAAGATATATTTTCTGACATATTGCTGGAAACATAACTGAATGAACGTCCATCTTCCAAGTATCAATTTCCTACCCTTTTATAAAGGCATGGAATATATTTACTAACTCTTTCAGGCTGCATTTCTAGGCTCCAGCTTGGGAGGAGTGACTGGGCATAATGTTAAGAGCTTGGGGTAGGATGAGGTCAGTATAAAGGCAAACACCCTCTTATTTATTGGTTAGTTTTTCTTGGTAAATGTGACTCCCAATTAGCCCTAGACACAGCCTGGGGCTTGCCCATCTACTGTTGCATTTGGCATATTCCCAGGTGAACAACCTTTGCAGTTGCCCTACAGTGGGCCTCTATCCCCACTGTCAATCCCAACCCCAAGGACTTCTCTTCATCTCAGTGCCAATATGGAAGGAAAAATGATGTCTATCCTCCTTTCCCCATTATTTCTACCAGATTGAATATCATCTCTTCCAGGAAGCCTCTTTTTTTTTTTTTTAGTTGTTTGTTTTAAGATTATTTAAGATTGTTTTAAGATTACTTATTTATTGGGGTGCCTGGGTGGGTCAGTCAGTTAAGTGTCTGCCTTCAGCTCAGGTCCTGATCCCAGGGTCACGTGATCAGCTCAGCAGGGAGTCTGCTTCTCCTTCTTCCTTTGCCAATCCCCTGCTTGTGCTCACTTGAGCCTGTTCCCTCTCTCAAATATAGGAAGCCTCTTTTAACTCTCTTCGACCCACTGGGCTCACTCCCTTGTCTCTGCTACTGTTAATTATTTTACTTATACCCGTGAAGGAAATCAGAATATATCAGTTTAAACTATGTCTCTTTGATATAGACATTATTTTTAGCTGAAGGCAATTAAGATGCAGCAAATGTAGGAAAAGCTCTCTCTACCCTCTCCCTTTCTGCCTGCAGGCAGGATATACATTCTTCTTTTATTGGAGACACCTTAGTGATAGCCTTAGAAGAAGCCACAAACACACCTTACTCTATCAGTTTCCTCCCATTTATTTACCTTCCCACAGTCTGCTGCCCTTGGGAGCCCAACACTGCTTTGCATGGTCCTGTCATTCCATTGTATACAAATATATTCTTCTCTGTTGAAGATGTCATAGAAGTTGAAATTCTAGGCACGGCTTTGAGTTACATTTCCTTGAGGTTTCTCTTGCAGGATGTATGCTCTAACTACTAATAAACTGTTCATTTTTCTCTTGTTAATTTGTCTTCTTATTAAATAGCCCCAGTGAAAAACCCAAGATGGGTATAGGCTAAATTTTGCCTCCCCTACACCTATTACACAGGGTTGTTCTTTATTTCCTAAATACCCATCTCCCTTACCAAAGGAGAAATTGCTTGATGACTCTTGTCCTGGAGTATTCACTTCTGTTTCCTTGACAGAAGGAAGCTCCCCTGAGACATTTTCTCATTAGCTCATCTCCTTATTCAGTTAATATTTATTGAGCATTATCCCTGTACCAGACACCACACTCTCCCAGGGTGACAACAGAGAAGAGGACCCAGGGCAGGAATAGACTACTGGATTGAAGAGAATTCTCTCAAGTCTTCTATGCCACTTTGGCCACACTGCAGTCATGGTACTTACATACCACTTTATGGGGCAGTGATTTCGTCATGTGTCATGTTTCCAATGTGACTATTCTTCCAAGACAGAGAACAACCGCTTATTTATTTTATATTACAATTATCCAGTATAGGGGTCAGCAGACTCTGGTCTGTGGGCCAAATGTCACCTCCCGCCTATTTTTCATCTGGCCTGTGAGCTACAAGCAGTGTTGATAGTATTTAATATTTGAAAAAAAATCAAAAGAATATTTCACAACACATGAAAATGAAAATTATATGAAATATACATTTCAGTGCCCATGAAGAAGGTTTTACTGGCATGTAGCCTCTTGTTATTTACATATTGCCTGTGGCTACTGTTTACATATTAACAATGGCAGAGCTGATTGGTTGTAAAAGAGACCTTTAGGCCACAGGGTAAAAATATTTACTGTCTTACTATTTACTGAAAAAAATTTACAGGCTCTCATCTAGCATGTTAACCTTTTGTGAGCAGAAGGTGCTGATGTTAACTGCAAGAGCAGGTAAGGTCTGGGCTAGGATAAGAGAGGAGGAGGAAATCTCTCCTGTGTAGTGGTGCACTTTGGATGCCTCGCAAGCCCGTGGTGCTCACGGAAATTTAAACAGAATCTTTCTCTCAAGGAACAGGCAACATTGTGCTAAGACCTGAGTCTGGCTCCTTTTTGTCCCCAGAATGAAAGGTAAGCTTTATTCTGCTACTAACTCCATTTCATTCCAGAAAAGTAGTAAGAACATATGACATCATCACAGAATGCTTATTCCAAGGGGAGGAGACTTGGCTTGACTGGGTATGAGGAAAGGAAGGGCAGGGTTCCTGAGGGGAAGGGAGTAGATGTCCACTGTAGCTTCTCTTAAAATGGTAATATTTGGGGGTGTTATTATACTTTCACTTACTATCCATTCTCTCTTTTTAAAAGTATTCAATGACTTCATGTTTGATTTTGAATAAAATTTCAAATTCTGCTCCTTACAAAGCCCATCATGATCAAGCAGGCCAGCCCTAGCTTCCCTCTTCTATCCTGGTTGGATGCCGCCTGTCCCCTCTCTGTACCTTAGCATCACGCATCCTTTTTGTTCCTCAAACATACTTTTCTCATCACAGGGCTCCGCAGGCTGATTCTCCTTCTTCCTGGAATGCGCTTCCTTCTTGGTCGAGCTCATCATCTTCTATCAGGTGTCAGCTCAAACATCGCCTCCACATTGAAACCTTTTCTAACCCCCTTACCTAAAAGAGGCTCCTTCCTATTATTATTTTCTATTCCACTATCCCTCATAGAACTGATTACAATTTCAAATTATGCAAATATTTGGTGGTTTACTTGATTTGTTGGCTTCCCCACTAGCATGCATGTTCTACAAAGGTAGAGGTTACTTATCACCTTGGGGGTTAGGGCTTCACCATAGGAGTGGGGGAACACAAAAATTCCATCCAAACATCTCTCATAGAGGCTGAGACTGGAATCAAATTCTCTTTGGCCTGGTGCAGCCTAGGATCGTTTGTGGTTTGTGTTGGCAGCAAGAAATGAGGCCGATGCTATATGCTTACTGCTCTGGCCGATCAGATACTCACATGATGGAGGCATTGTAGTCAACAGTTGTCTATCAAATCACCCAGAACTTAGTAGCTTAAAAAGTGAATAATCATTTTCATCCTTCATAGCTTCTATTGTACAGAATTTGGGAAGGGCTAGACGGTTGGTCCTGTGGGCTGCTATCATCCGAAGGCTGGACAGGAACTAGCCAAGGGCCCGAGGAATAAGCTCTTTATATGTTGAATCCCTAACCTCCAGTGTGATAATATTTGGACGTTTGAGGAGAATTAGTGTTAGCTCGGGTCATAAGGGTGGGGCCATCATGATGGTTAGAGGTCTTATAGGAAGATGAGGCAGAGAGAGAGAGAAAAGATGGTCATCTGCAAGCCAGTAAGAGTTTGATCAGAATCTGAATTGGCTGGTACCTCGATCGTGGACTTTCTGGCCTTCATAACTGTGACAAATAAATTTCAGTTCCTTTTTAAGCCACCCAGTCTATCGTCTTCCTCTATTGCAGCCCCAAGCTAAGACACCAGATGATTTCTTTCCTGCTCTTGGAAGAATGAGACAGCCTGAGTCATAGGACACCTTTGGGTTGCCAAGCTCAGGACCTTTGGGGAGATGAAGCTCTGTTCTCCAGTGAAGGGGTGGTAATTATTTCTTTTTATGTTTGGGAGGCTGAATGAGGACACTGGCGTACCTTGCAAGAAGACTAGGAAAGGGAAAATACTGGGATTCTGAATCCCTTGTTGAGGGGTGTGCAAGCCCTGTGGCCAAAGTTAAAGACAGCTGTGAAGGGATCTTCTTCCAGTTTCTAGAGCACTAGCGACATAGGGACTCAAGCAGTAAAGACTGGCTCCTTCAAGAAGTCTGCCACTCTCATCAAATCTCAGTATAGAAATGCTACCCATTACCTCCCTGACTTCTCTGAGGTGGAAGTTTATCACTTTCTTCTCCTCCAAGGGCCATCTCATTGCTCCAATGCAGTCTCCTGTTCACTCCCTAGTGGAGACAGGAGCATCCCAGGATGTGTTCTCCAGGAAGCTGACACTGCATGCATAATGTCTATGAAGAGTGCTCTTAGAGTTGCCACCCATGGAAAGGAAGGGAAGGAAGCAGGCTTGGGGAGAAGGGAGATGTTGCACTGTGATACAACCTTCAAGAAGGTTTCAGCTGATCCCTGGGGGGCTCTGCAACTGGAGTGGTCCTTCACACATGTTCTAAACTGGGGAGAAGGGATCAGACATTTAACTGCCTGTGACCTCTAGTCATTGCATGGAGACCACCCTGGAGAGAGTAAGTGACCTTGGAAAAGATGTTTCTCTTAGGCAAGGCAAGTCTAACAGGGTCTGAGAGCTGAGGGCTATCCATGGACAGAGGGTCCAGTAGCTGGCAGGGTCAGCCCTTTGGGCCTAAAGTATTTCCAGCAGGTATGTCAAAGCGTGTCCACAAGAGATTGGCTGGGACATGCTAGTATACCCTGAAGACTGGGGTTGGATCCATACTTCCCTTAAATTATAATGTGAAAGAATGAGATCCAAGTGAGGTGAGGAAAGGGAGCCTAGAAAAGGAAACCCCTGATTTTTGCAAGTCAAGGATATCTCTCCAGATGTTGCATTTTTTCTATCACAGACCCACTGGTCAGGTTCCACACTGTGTCATGACAGTCATTCCTGAAATTGCTCTCTTGTGTATGAAGATTCTACTTTTAAAAAGGAAACTATTCAAATAAAGAAAAGGGGAGCACGCAAAGCTACAGCCATTATTCCTTTAGATTTGGACCTCACAGCCAATTCCTAGAGGAATTTAATTTTTCCTTTATTCCTGTGTGAGAGAGGATGACATTTCTGGGGTCCTGGTTGTCTCCCTTAGCTCAGGAGCTGACGTGTCTTCTAGCCTATGAGTCGGGCCCTTCAAATGATCCACAAATGTAGGTTCTTTAGCTGGGGCAAAAAGCTCAGGTGACAAGATATCATAGGGCTTTCCTTAATTGATTCTGACTTTGGAATTAGTGAGTGTGTAAGTGAAGTTTTGTTCTAGGAAATTGCATGCTGTGTGTGCATGTGTGTGCATGTGTGTGTGCGTGTGTGTGTGTGTGTGTGTGTGTGTCTGTGTGTGTCTGTGTATGCATCAAGGCTCAGAGGAATCTCCAGGTCTGACTGAATTAACTGACTGGTCCTCTTGCCTCCTGAGTGTGCTGGGCTTGCGAGTGTCCTACATTTTGATCGCAGCTATGATGTCAATTGCTACATTCCCAACTCTGTTCTCAGACTCGCTTTCCTCTTGGGACAATCCCGTGTTAATATTCTAAAATACAAAAGCGTTTAGAAGAAAGGGCAGAAAAGGAAAAGAAGGTTAAATGAGAAGACAGAGATACAAGGATTTTCACTTCCTTTCCTGAGCTATGAGACTACCATTCTTTTGTTTGCCAAATGATAAGAGATCTATTTCCTAATCAGAGTGTTGTGTGCGCCGTTCAGAAATGTGTTACTGCTCCCTTCACAGCTCCAAAAGGGAGCTGACAGGCATCAGAAGAGAAGAATTGTAGTGAACATAGGAATAATAGGAATGAAAAAAAATCAATGTGGAGATGTAATTGAAAGTAAGAACTGGTGGTCAGGGTAATTGAATGGTAATATTGCGAGCAGAAACCAAGTAGGATCCGGTAACTGCGAGATTAGGCAATTCAGAGATGTGCATCTCTCTCCTTTCTGGGAGAATGTGCGCCTCTGAGATGGTGGATAGAGATGTTATCAGACGTGCCCATTCAAAGAGGAGTTCTTCTCTAGTTTTTTTCCAAGTCTTTTTTTTTCTTTTAATTTCCTTACAAAGAATGCCTTGAGACCTGGAATGAGTCCAAGGCTGTGACTTTGCAACTGGACTCGGGCATGTTCGATCCTGTCCTTGTGACTATCTTCGCAACAGAATTCAATTACTCCCTGTCAGCCCACTCTATCAAGGCACACCTGACCAAAACGATGACCAGAAATACTTAAGCAGCCACACAAAACTCATTCTGTCTGACCAGTCTCAGTTCCTGGAAGAAAACTGCAGTTAAAAGTATTATTTATTTTCCTTTACCCAAGGAGAGATATAATGAAAGATTTTATAGTGTTTTCATTGGGAAAGTGAGTGCTATTCATGGGCATTAAAAAAAAAAAACAAAACTCCTCTTGATACATACACATTCATCTAGCATTACCTCATGAGGTTGTCCCATGACTTTGCCTATCAATTTCCATGAAATCAATATTGCATTATGGTTGAAGTCAGATCTGGATTGTGTGACCTTGGGCAAGTCACTTAATCTCTCTGCCACGATCTATGTGAACACACTGAAAATAATTCTAGCCACTTCGAGAAGGGAAGGAAGATTAATGATGACAAGCTTTTTTAGATGACTGTCTCTCTGACTGTTTCTCCCACTCCTTCATTTTATGTGTGTGCTTTTTTATGTCTGATTTTCTTTGGAATCCAAATTCAGCCACCCACATGCTGACAAAAAGACAAAGCTAGCTCCAAATGCAGGATGACAATGCCTCCACTCTGCTGAATTTTGTATCTGTGGACACACTTATCATTTGTAAGTGTCCTTTGTTTCTCCTTTGTGGGAGGAAGAGGAGGGAGGCAGAGACATTCTTTTGGAAAATAATTGTTGCATATACTATATTGTTCTCTTCCTTCTGGATGAATTTGTGGTTTCTTCCTCTTGGGCATCCTGCTTTCTCAACCCCAGTGTAGCTGGGCCCCACTTTTACCTCCCATTGTTCAACCAGCTCCTGTAATTGATGACCCAGCTCCTCTAGCTCCAGCCTCAGGATTCCCTCCAGGGTACATCTCGAATGTTTGCCCCACACCGTCACAAACTGTGACTGCAGGGGATGAACTGATATTTACTGACCCGTTGAATGCAAACCTTGGGGCCTCAACAACTCTTCTAGTTGCTGTCTTTTTCTTTTTTTAAGATTTTATTTATTTATTTGACAGAGAGAGACACAGCGAGAAAGGGAACAGAAGCAGGGAGAGGAGGAGAGGGAGAAGCAGGCTTCCCGCCGAGCAGGGAGCCCGATGCAGGACTCAATCCCAGGGCCCTGAGATCATGACCTGAGCTGAAGGCAGACACTTAACGATTGAGCCACCCAGGCGCCCTTCCAGTTGCTACCTTGACTCTCCTATTCTTTTGCTATCAGATTTAGTGAAAGGGCATTGTATTAGCTCATAAATTCCATTCCTAACCCCTGGCTATCCAGTTACTACCTCATTGCTCTGTTATGAAAATTGCTCTTTCTTCATCTCCATTCTGGGACCAATGTGCCATAGAGACGTCAGCATTGTCAAAAGATGCATCTTATTCCTGTGGACAACTTCAATCTATTGGGTCTAAATATACTCATTTGTTGTCTTGGCTTCAACTACCACTTCCATGTGGATAAATCCTACATCTATGGTTTTACATCTCAGTCCACAATTTGTTTTAAAATATCCTTTCCTACCATTTGTCCATCTCACAGCATATATTGCAGGCTTGCAAAGATCCCTTTGTGGGGCAGCTGGAACACCATAGTGAAGATATTGGATTTTATCCTATAGACAGAGTTGAATGAACATACCTAAGATATTTAAAGATATTAAAGACACCATCTGGAGACATGTATTGTTTTCATTCAACACACAGGAAGATGGGTTGAGGGTGGAAACCTGGGCCTTCCCAAGCAGCCACTCATCTGTTTCTAGCCTTATGTAGGCACTCAAACTCTGCTGCAAATACACCCAGACTTCAATTATTCTGCTTTAGAAACAGAAGAAACAAACACACAAGCTCAAAACAAGGAGGTATACTCGACTTCCCCTTCTTCCTTGCCAAACCTGCCCAATGTCATTGTGAATTATTAATTCTTCTACTGTAACAATGAGTCTGTTCTGTCTTTCCTGATTCATTTCCATTTTTTTTTTCTTATTCCTAGCTCTTATCTTCTTTTTGGACTTAAGAAATAGCCACCTGCACAATTCACTTTATAACATGCTATCAGCTAAAATTCCTATAATACATGTGTAAACAATTCTTCTACTGATATAATCTTCATATACTTCCATTGCCCACTATAGGTTTCTGAACTTCCTAGATCTCATCCCCAAATATGGCCTGTATATTTTCACCATTTTATTAGCTTATTAGTGACTCAAGATAATACGACTTTTCTCTGGTCTTCTGAATCAATAAGGTAATTTCCCTCTTTCCATACCATTCTTTTTCTTTCTTTTTTTTTTCTTTTTTAAGATTTATTTATTTTAGAGAGAGAGAGAAAGCAAACATGAACAGGAAGGAGAGAGCATCTCAAGCACTCTGCCTTACATGGGTCTCAATCTCATGACTCCGAGATCACGACCTGAGCCAAAACAAAGAACTGGACACTTAACTGACTGATGACTTAACAAGTGTCCCTCCATACCATTCTAAGCAAGCATTATTACAGTGGCATTTCCAGGCTCAGTCCATATCTACAATAATCTATTTACGGAAACTACATCTCTCAATATTTGGTAAAACACAGTTGGTCTTCTCTAGTATTTCTTGCACTGTTTTGGTTTTTTTGATGGGAACTGGAGCATCTTAGTAGTCAAATGAAGATTTTACCTCCTTGGTTGGAGAGTGACACCTAAATGCACAGATATTTTTTGATGATTTTCCAGTTGACTCATTTCCTAAGTCTCTGGTCTTGGTGTTCAAAGAAAGGAACACACATGAGTCTCCAAGAATAGGTTGGCCAACAGCTGTTTCTTTCACTTCTAGACTCACCCGCTTTTGAATTCATGAAAATTCCTTGGAGATTCCAGGAATATTATTCTTAATTTTCAGTACTATTTTTAAGTATTTATATTTCCTGTGTCTTCAAAGGTATTTCATTTGGAAGTTGAGGACCCGGATTATACAAAACTACCTACTTGCTGTTTTAAAATGGGAATCCATTTTTGCTGTGATTTTGAAAAATCGCTGCAACAGATGATCAAAAGAAAAATATAGACAATTTAAGGTGAGTTAATGAAGACAGAAAATGGCCTGTGTTGTTACACAGAAGAGAAACCTATGCCTCGCTCTGGCCACACAAACTTTTTTGGTTTCCTTGACCACATAGGAGTTCCTTCCCTCTTCAGGTTTAGACACAGACCGAGATCTTTGTGTTGACCCCCAGCTTTGATGCCCTCACATATTTCCATCAGTCTCTGTCCTGGATCCTACTTTATCCTTCATGACTTGGCTTAAATGTCACTTCCTCACAGAGTCATTCACTGACCTCCCAATATGTAATTGATTGGATTTCTCTGCTCTACTTTTTTCTAGTACCTCATAATTTCCATCAGAGAACGAAACTACAATCTGATATTATATGTCCTTTGGTCCTTTGTATAATAATATTTGTTATTCACTTTAACCTGAACTGTAAGTGCACAGAGCCATGAGCTCTAAGATGGCAGAAATAATGCCTGGTTTATCTGAACTATATGTTGAAAGTTTAGCATAATTTCTTGCACATGATAGGAGATAAAAAACAAAAATTTGTTAAATGACTTTTAAGTATATAGAGAGGATTAAGAATGAAAATGCTTATGTATTTTATGTAGTTTTATTTGCTTTATAAAAAGCTTTATATGAAGCTATACATACTTTTTATAGCTTATATCCTCTTACAAATGTTAGTTTTGATGTAATGGTCACTCTATGGGGTAGAGGACTTAATGCTCAAGGTCTGTAAGTCCTGAATCAATTTCAACAATCTTTCCCTCAATCACTTCTCTAGAAGGAGCTGCTGCTAAGCAAAACATCAAAAGTAACAAAACAAGACAAAAAACAAAAAACAACCTGGAATGTTCAGAGCAATTCTAAAACTGAGGTTAGTGTAACATTGCTTAGAAATAATTTCAGGGGGCGCCTGGGTGGCTCAGTGGGTTAAAGCCTCTGCCTTCAGCTCAGGTCGTGTTCCCGGGGTCCTGGGATTGAGCCCTGCATCCGGCTGTTTGCTCAGCGGGGAACCTGCTTCCTCCTCTCTCTCTGCCTGCCTCTTTGCCTACTTGTGATCTCATCTGTCAAATAAATGAATAAAATCTTAAAAAAAAAAACTTAAAAAAAAAGAGAAATAATTTCAGGAAAGGTTTGGTGAGCACAAATTCCAAAGCTTGAGACAGTTATTATTCAATGAACACATCTGAAAATGAACATCTGTCAAATCCCCTGATGATGCCTCAACTCCTGTGAGAATTTAAAGTAAACACATTAGGGATGTTTAATCACTTTATCTTTTCAGATTACAAACTTCCATTGTTGTGTGTTAATAGCTTTAATTTCGAAATGGGCAAAATGTTTTTCATTATAACCTATTGAATTCTGTTGGAAATGCTCTAGATTAGTTTCTTATTTAAAGGAATCCTATGGTCAAGTGAGGAGCTTTTTATAACATGAGTAAGTGCCTTTAATTCATCTCATTTGCTGGTAATTATTGGGCTATTTGATTTTCTCCACGAAGGGCCCCTGTTCAGAATGCAGTCTCATCACAAGGCAAACGATCCCCTATGAAACTTGCTGATTCAGCCCAAATCCCAGGCAATTATAATTCTATTTTATGCCTTTAGAAGCAGAAAGGAGAAAGGATATAGTTAGGAACCTACTAACACTTTACTATTTTTTTCTTAAAAAAACAAAAACAAAAAAACGAAACATCTCTAATCTCGGCCACTTCAAACGACATGATTGGTAGAGTAATTGTGCTGTGGAAATGTGATTCCAGAGTCTAAAAGTCCCCCTGGTAGAGGACGCCCCCTTTATTCCCTGAACCTGGACCCTGTGGTCTCTGAGGCCTCCGTGGAATTCAGCTCTTCTGTCTTCAAGCTCTTTGTCTGTGTCAGAGGGAAGCCCAATAATCCCGTATGTTTATAGTGAGAGGAGAGTGAGATATTACATATAAGGCCCTTGTCATAGTGGCTGGCATGTAAAAGGCCCTCAAAAATAGTGGCTACTGAGGTAACACATACGTATAAACACAGATCTAACTCCTGCTATCTTTGCAGATGTTTCTTTGTTTGACGAGTGATTCCCAGTCCTTGAAAAAAATGAAATAGTGGGAATAAATAAATGTTTTACAAAGACCGTATAATATTTATACAATGAAAATATAGACATCTTAGGCAGAAATGAATAAATGATTGGACATCTGTGCCTATGTCCATGTGCACACATATGTGTGCACATGTGCAAGATTTTCTTATAGGAAAATGAAGACATTCCGGCATGGTGCTTAACTAATAATATTCCATGTAGCTCATGCTGTTTCCCTGTTCTAAGCCTTGCCTATGATGCCTGTAGAGAAAGGCACTCTTTATCTTTCACTGTTTTCCATCTGGTTCTAATTGAGGGGAAAGAAGAACAAAACCAAAAATACCGTTTGTAGTTAGTTAGACTTCACCTTGTAATTTTTTTGGAAGAAATTAGTTGACTATGTACTTTTTCCATAGCAAAGGATGTGTTCTTCTATCCATCTCTTTCAGGTGGCCATTCCAAAGTCCCTGATCTGATAATATGCTAATCATAAAATAGTTTCTGTCAACAACAGAATACAGGGTTTCTTCCCTATCCATTCTGTACCACTTTAAGAGATTCTTAAGGAGTAGGCTATAAATATTTTGTAATTTCTAAGAAAATCACCAAGCTGTTAGTGAAGTAAATATCTGTTTAATTTACAAACATCAGTAGTATAACTGATATTAGTCTGGAGAGAGACAAAGCACACTGAATTATACATGTACATCTAATTTTCTGTGTAAAAAAAAGTTTTTGGAAAGGAACATCTGCATCTTCACAGGGTACCCTGGGATTTTAATAAGGGAAGAGCACAGTCCACTATAAATCATTATCAATTCTACATTGTAATTTAGCAGCAAACATGTTAACATAGGAACATTAAGGTAATAAAGGAGCTTTATTGTTTGGGAAAAAAAAAATCACAGTTCTTGACATTACAGCCTTTTCTCTCCCCACCCCGCCCCCAATAAAAGGGCAAAAAATGTCAAGGAAATATTAATTTGTAAAATACCTACTTTTCTAGTGTCGATTGCTACACACCATTTCTGTTCTGGGAGGACATGTTGCAGAGGGGCTGGACCCTTCTTTCTATACAATGAATGTCTCACACACAGACTTTACATACTCTCTGCAGGTGTCCTGAATGAGGCCAGTAGGTCAGTGACACCAGTTGGTCAGATGTCAAGGTAAACAAACCGATCAACACATATTTATCCCAAGATAACACCCTATGTTAGTACTATTGCCAAAAACAAAACAAAACAAAACAAAACCAAAAAAAACAAACAAACAAAAAACCCAAACCCCCTCCCCCAAATCCTGATTTTTATGTTTGAAAAATATACAAAAATATCAGGACAATTATAAATTAATATATATTAAAGCATTGAGAAACAGTAAAAGAATGGCCTAAAATGTTAAGTACAATGTCCTTTGATACAATAAATATTTCTCATTGGAACTGAATACTGTATAGGGCTGTTTAGAACTCATAGAAACAAAAATTCATATTATTACTAATTTATTTATCAATAATCTATTGGTTCTTTATCATCTCCTTTATCATTTATATTACAAAAAATTAATACTGGAAAACGGTAGATAAACACTTTTGTGTGCTTCTTCTGTTAACATGCTGAAGTTTAAAAAGAAGATACATGTTACGTTAGCTCTCCCATCCCTCTCATGACAGAACCCAGGTCTGCAAGACACTGTTTTGCACCAAATATCTCTCAACTGTGTTTTCTGTGAATTCTCGCGTTCCACTCCTCCGCCTTGCATCCTCAACCACACACAGGTGCCTGGTGTGTCCTCGGGAACCTGGAACTGAAGAGATGGGAATGAGGGCGTGGGGGTGGGGAGGTGGGGGGAGTGTGGGGGTGGGGGTTGGGTCCGGGTGATGACGTCCTGGCAGCACACAGTAGCTTGGCTCTGCCTGGTCTCTGTGCTTCTGCTCGTCTTCAGCATGTTGCAAAGATGAATTTGAGTCGCAGCGCTTCCCCTCTGTGTGCCGATGCCTCCGGTTACTCTTCCTACTTCTCTCGCATCAGGGAAGCGTTAGTTTGAAGCATTTTTTTTTCCCGAATGCAGAAAAAAAAGTCTTTATTCTCATAATAAAAATAAGCCTGTTTTGTATTTTACAATATATTTCAAATATTTCCACTATGAAGCATTAATGAGTCCACCGTGGTCGAGAAGTAGACAACACTCCCGAAGACACAAGCGGCCAGGGACGCGTTTAGGAGGCGCACCTGGAACAGCCACACTTCACCACCTTCTCGACCTCGTCCACAAATGAAGACCCATCAGTGCATTCGAAAGAGTATTTCCGTCGCTTGCTCCTCAGAGGTCCGCAGCACTGCCCTCCCGCACACCCACCTCTGCATTCCAACCTGGACACCTTCTTGGTCGTCTGGCAAGCGGCATAACCCTGCTGCTTTTGGTAATAATCTCGTATCCGCTCCCCTCGGCAAGAGATTTCTAGAAAAGAACAGAAGCACAAGCATTTTCGGGGCATTCCCTATGAGTCCTACAAAGGGACCGTGGGTCCACAACTCAGTTCAAGAGGTGCTGCCTTTGTCTGCCATGGGTAACCGTGACTGTCATGTCCCACTTATATTCCATATGATGGGCTGGTGGTGCAGCCTGCTGTTCCTTGAAAGATACTTTTTTTTTTGCCTTTATTTTCTGCAAAGTGGTGCTATATACGTGGACTATAAATACTATGCTATTGGACTGACAAGAAAATTGGATTCCTAAATCTTTTCCTTTATTGCAAATCTTCTGTTTTTACACTACTAACAGCTGGTTTTGTTTACCACAGGGAGCCGTTTCAGAGAGTATGCAATTTAATTTATTAGACCTGGGGTTTAATATCATTCAATCTGTTACTTAATACAAGTCACATTCCACTAACTTCATAAATTACCCTAGTATGAACTGGTTGAAAAAGAGACATCTGCTAAACGCTTCCATGGGCACGTTCCTCTTGCCTCGTCCCTCCGATACACGCAACGAAATGCCTGCCAGCTGGAGGCGAGGTGCGGTCTGGTCACGCAGAGAAGGACAAAGGTGGGCCAGCAAGTCCGCACGTTTCCATCCCTCTCACCTGCACACTGTGCTGTGATAAATCAGTTGATTCTAAGGTCAAAGGTGACATTGTCCTAAACCTAGAGCAGAATTATGTGCTGCCTCTTCTCTGTGTCAAATATGAAATAATACAAATGGATGAGGACGGCAGGTACAGGTAAGAAGAGACGAAAGTTAATGTGCTGCACCATAAAGTAAAAAGGAGTATTTTTCACAGCCTGCCAAGCAGCAAGACAACGGCTGAAGGCCATGTGAGTTCCTGCCGTGGAGGCTGAGGACACTTCCCATCGGGTGCCTTCCTATCGCTGGGGAATCAATCAACAGCAGCAGCTATAGGCAATGCAGAGACTGGTATTCCTCAGATCACTCGCGTGCGCGCGCGCATGTGTGTGCGTGTACGTGTGCACGCGTGTGTGTCTCCGTTTTTCTCTCTTTTCAAAGATGGCAGGGAGCTCTTGCTTACCTCGATCGCAGCTGTCCCCAGTGTATCCGCTGCTGCATTCACAGTAGGGCTGCCCCAGTCCTGAGAGCCTGCATTTCCCATGCTTGCACTTGATCGCCTGGCAGGGGTTAAACAGATCCTCCTCTCCATCACAGAGGACGCCCCCATGGCCCTCCAGACACTTACAGCTGTAGGAGAACGCACTGATGGGCAAACAGGTCCCGTGCACACATCTACAGCATAGGAGGAAGGCAAGAACCGACATGAATTAGGTGGAGGGCATAAGAAAGCAGGAAGGGTGATGGAAAGAATAGGAAGGAGACGGGCCAATGGGCTGACTTCCGTCTCCCCCCGCCCCCTTGTCTCCTTCCCTTCCTGCTCTGTGCCTCCTTCCCTCCCTTCCCGGGTTTTGCTTTGAGGGCTGGGGTATTTGTGTGTAACCCCCAAGCAGCTCAAACTTACTTATTTCCAAGACAGGGGTCATTGGTCCTCTGGTCACATAAGGCCCCAGTCCAGCCTTCCTCACACTCACAGGTGAAGCCTGACTGGCTGCCGGGCTGGCACGTGCCGTGGGCGCACACCTTCTGGTGGCACGGCTCACAGCCGGGCAGAATGCCGGTCTGCATGGGCACCTTGCGGAAGTCCTGCAGCTCGCTGTTGATGTAAAGGTTGCGGAGGCAGCCATGGAAGCTGGTGCCGTTCTGCCCTGGGGCCTGGCGCAGGGCTGCAGCCACGTTGTTCTTGCCGGGCATGCCTGTGGAGGGGTACTGGGTCAGTGGGTGGGGCTTTCTGGGGGGGATTCTCAGCAATTTGCCCCCACCCCCACCCTCGACCCTTGGAGTTCTTCCAGCAAGGTGGCAGTCAGGGTGAGGGTCCTTGAGGACAACCACAGATCAGCATCCAGGCCTGCAGTTCTCCACCTGGCTGCACGTTAGAATCACCTGAGATCTTTGGAGAACAACTGATGCTTGGAACCTCTGTGCAGACCTACCTCATCAGGTTATCTGGGCAGCCTGGGGCGAGGGGGAAGGGAGAAGAGTTGGGAGCTTCTTTGTTTTGACTTGATTTTTGGGAGATGCTCCAGGCAATTCTAATGCACAACTAATATAAAGAACTAAGTTCATTGGCAGCCTGTCTCTTAATTTTTAACATTTGTTTCAAATAAAACCGTACACGGAGGCATCCATATAAAACCTCAAAGTAGACCTATTGTAGCCAAAGGCAAGATCAGGAATTGGGGAGAAATCGGGACCCCCCCCTCTCTCCACCCACCTCTTCAACCCGGACACACGCCCAGGAAGCCCAGAGCTCCAGGAGCTCAGTGACAGGTGGGGTGACATGCTCTGTATCACCCCGTAAGACCATGCTGTAGATCAGCTGATGAGTGAACCCCGCAATCTCTGGATCACAGTTCCATCCATCCAGCCTTAGGGGGTGAGAGCTGGCTTCACAGTGACCTTTCACCCCAGCCTTGCCAAATTCGAAATTGGCAACCGGCCCGGCTCACCACCGCTAACAACCTGAGCCCAGTGGTGCCGGTCCGCGTCTGGGAATCTCACCCCTGCTTCCTATCACATCAGCACTTCATCCGCATTGTTTTTTCTTCCTAATTGAGAGCGAAGGCTTCATATGCCAAGAAATCAGAAATACAAAAGAAATTCCTCCAAAAACAGAATTTGCAGGCTTTGCATATATATGTTCCACTGGTGACAGTCATCTGGTAACCTTCATTTGGCAAAACTAAGGAATCTTTCCACGGCCTAAGCCAGACCCTGAAATAATTCCTGGATGGGATCCTACCCGAGGCAGCCGTCCAGATTGCAATGGGGTAAGGGGAGGGAGCCAGGGGCCTTCAGAGTGGCTGATGTTCCCCCTGGCACTCACAGCCTCGCTCTGCCTGGGCTCTGAGCTACTGGCTGGAGGGTACAGGCTGGGCAAGACTTCCTTCTCACTCTCCAGAGGGCTGACTGGACATGGACCCTCAGCGATGGCTGGGACCTGCCTTGTAGCAGCATCACCTTCTCTATGCAAAGAAGTCCTGTTTGGGTTCTAGCCAATGTCACAAACATCACCAATGTCGGACAGATAGATATACAAAACCACCAGGCAGGCTCAAGATCAAAGTCTTTATTGTTGGTCTGTGTATGCATGAGCCAGTTATTTCTAACCATTGTGCGGCTGAGTCTTCTCATCTGTGACATGAGGGGATGGACAGGAACTGGTGTTTCCGAGTCTGTCACACATAAGGTCCACCGAAGGTCCATGTTTAGAAGATGGCTCTCCAGGCCCCATTCTCTTCCCACCTCGACATTCTAACTGGTAGGAAGAAGTGGGGTGCAGGACTCTAAATGTTAACATGCGGCTAGGTTGATTTTGATGCAAGTGCTCCCTTGTCACGCGTCGACAAGTACTGAATTATGGGTGTTGGCTTTGAACTTCCATGACCTCAGACTTTTAGTCTATGTCCGTTTGGCATCGGGAACGGAGTTGCTTTCTAGAGTGGGCTCAAAAAAACTGAAATGTACCATTTCCAGGAAAGCCCAAGTAAAAGAAAATTCCTTGTTCTGGGATAAGTTCTAATTTAATCATATCCATTCATCATAAATGTGTGGACCTGAAGTCCACAGAGGGATGGTCTTTTTTTTCCAGACATGCCTGATTTCAAACTTGGAGAAAAAGATGAGCTTAGTTACCTCCCTCTCCTTTGCTAAATCAGGTTCTCCTGCCTTTGCCACATCCGTATCAGGGTTGGGGTCTCTTGATTACATTGTATTTTTTTTTTATTTGAATTACCCTTGAGACTGTACTCTGATTTGGATGGAAATGGGCCCACTATGTTCTCTAGCAGTGAGGTTTCCTTCAGGAAGTGGTTTCCTTCAGGCCTGGATGGACAGAAGTACTATCTGGATTCTTCCAGACTCTCTATCCTTAGAAAGACTGGCATTTTTTCTATTTGGAATGTAAAACTTTTTTTTTTAAACCTTTCTTGAGAAATGTTCTGACCTAAGCACTCCCCATTTCATAGGGTCCCCTCACCCCCCTCACTGCATCAGAAAGGGGTTTTAAAAGGTTCAGTGAAATGGTTTCTGATGAAAGCACAATAAATCAAGTGAAGGGCAAGTCCAGAAATAAACAAAAAGCCACAAAACCTAGATCGCTTCCCTTTCTGCTCTATGTTAAAAAGTGAGTGGCAGTGCAGATAGATGGTTCTGGGGTCAGAGGGACAAGACCCGGACTCAAATGAGGTCTCTATTACTTCATGGCTCTGTGTGAACTTGTGTGTGCAAGTGTGAACTTGCACACGTTTTGTAAAGTCCTTGTGTTTTGTAAAGTTCCTTATGGATCATGAATCAAAAAATCATACCTACTACCTAAGGTCTCTAAGGATTAAGACTGCAAAGAAGCATTGTGTTGGGCACATTGCATGTGCTCAGTGAGTATAATTTCTTTTCTCTCAAACCACAGTTATATCTGCCTGTGACTTTCTTTACCCATCCTGGTGTAATGGTTGTTAACAGGCAAGAAATGGAAGCTTCTGTTTTTTAGTGCATCTCATAGTTATGATTCCCATGAAGCAATGAGATCAGTTAACTTGCTGGGCAGACTTGGTATGCAATATTTTTATTCCAATGTACTATGTATGGTTCCCTGAAGACGTGTCAGCTTTTCCTACCCCCCTGGGCAAAGAAGGGATATTTCATTTTCAATGTCGTGACCTTAATACCTATGTTAACCTCATTTCCCAGCGCACGGTGGGTACTAAATAAGTTTTCGTGGAACTGAACCAAGATTTTTAATGGTTTCTAAAAAATCCAAAATTCTTTCAAAATGTTAAGATCTTCTAATGCTGAAAGTTACAAAAAAAACCAGAAGTGCTCTGGACTTTCAGGAAATTCCAAAAATGCTTTCAAGGAAACCTTTGAAAGGATAACAAATATGGAGAATCCCAACATTACTATTTTGCAGGAAATTAATGCAAACATTGTGAAAATGCTTGTCCTGCTAAGCGAATCAGTTACAATGATCTGCGCAGGAACTTTGGTTCACTTCTCTGTAAAATGAGTTAATTTTATCATTCAATCACCTCCATCAAATGTGACTTAATTCAATGTAACTCAATTCAACATCACATACTTTCTTGCTCCTTGGCCTGAAAACTGAAATTCTGTATCTCCAGTTTATATTTCCCCTCCCCACCCCAACAGAGGAAAGCTCTCTCCTTTGTGGGTCTCTCCGCTGGGCTCCTTCAGAACTTTGCCCATACCTCTGTTCCTCACCTGTTCCTCATCTGCCTTCTGGCTGGTTACAAATGAAGTCCAGAATCTTTACTCTATCATCCCACACCCTAGTCCATTTTCCCAGCCCTCTGTCTTGTTCATTCACCTTAAGGTCTTAGCAAACCAGAAGTACTTCCTGTTACCCCAGTACAAGTTGTACATTTAATTCATTTGTTCGTTCATTCATTCATCATTTGATTTTGTTGATAATTATCCAACCATCTAAGAGTTGGCAACTGGTAGCACAGACAATCTGGAATGGTAAGATTTGACAGAACCTTTTTTCTTTTTCTTTCTAGCATGACCCAATAAAAGCAGCAAACCGGGCCCATGTGTTCTTGCTCTCACACATGCACTCTTCTGACTCTCTCTCTTTTTCCCTAAGATCTTGCTATGTGACCACAGGTGTGCTGTGTAATTTTCAGGTCTTTTAAGTAATAAACTAATTTTTTTTCAAAATTTCCTGATGCTTATTGCTGATGAACACTTTGCAATCATCAATAAGAACCACAAGAACCTGTCCAACCATGGCATTGGTTACTGACAGGCTGAGACAGACATAAACAGATCACGTAACACACATCCAGGGCTCCTTTTTTGTCTATCCTTGTTGTCCATCTTTCAATGACTGATCATTATATGGGTTGATGGCCATGATACCAGGGATCAACAATTTCAGCATTGGTCTATGAGAATCATAGGGTTTTGGGAACTTACTGGATTTGGGACAAATCTTACCTCCTACATAGAGAGGAGAGTCAAAATTCAGAGTGGACTGCTTTGATAAGTTGGTGATGATTTTGGGACTCCCTCCATCCACGGAGAGGGAGAGACTCTGATCCAGGGCAAGTAGCTCCACAATGTGAAAGTTTCCATCATTGATCGTCTCCACGCTACAAAGAAAAAGTAACTTAGCTGATGCTTCAATATTCTTTTTATTAATCCAAAGAAGTTAAAATATAAATTCCAATAAGCACTTCTTAGGAAAAGATATGCCTACCTAACTTTAATAAAAATCAAGTTGAATAACTGATTTAAAAATATAATATATTTCAGAGAATACAATCAATTTCCACTTATTAGGAATGCATTCAAATTAAGTTTGTTTTTTCACAGGGAGAAGTGGAAATGGGTACATTTAATCACTACCCAATCATATTCTTCCAAGACCAAGTCTAACAGTCATTCTAAAACTTGAGAGGGCATATAGAGATTCATAAAATGGATAAAAACAAAGAGATTAAGAAACTGAGGTAAATGAAAAATGGGGATTGAAAATAAGATTGAAGTTGGGTGCTATATAGTTTTGAAATGTGTTTGGAAACCTAACAGGAGTGTTAGCAGTGATGAGCATAGGGCCAATGCAAGAAACAGGATCCATATACTGCAATGTCAGGGATATACTTACCTCTCACCATGGAGGCGAAAATATGGTAAAATGGAAGTTGGGGTCAAGAGCTAATATATTGGGATGTTGACTAGGAAGAATTAAACAAAGGCTCAAACTTGGAAATATGGAAGCACATGATAGAGAAACTGTGAATACCTAGTGTTAAATTTCTGGGTGCTGATACTTAGATTTGCAAAGAGGAGAAGCCTAAAAATAACAGAAAAGTGTATTAACATTTCTGCATGGTTCTCAGCACATGTGTCTAATAATATTCCTTTGTTTGCCAATGTAGATTAAAAAGGTTTTTGTGATTTGACCACAGTATAAAGCATTCTTCAGAACTGTGAAAACATCTGAAGTTCTTCCAGTCTTAAGTGGTTTAAGAGTCCACATGTCCAAAGATCTTTGATAACCTATCTCAGATATCATCTTTTTTAAATGATAAAAATGAGATATGCCAATCAATATTTTTACCTGGTACAAATTTAATTATCCCAACACTTGATACCAGTAAAACCAACAGAGGAAACAATATACATGAAAATCATTTACTAAATAAAGTTGTATACCTACTATTAGTGGTCTTAAATAGCGTTGTCTTCTAAGGGAAGATACTGGATGGGATTATCAACGGATGGTCAAGCATACAGATTTTGGAGCCTGATAAACCTGGATTTGAATCCTGGTCTTGCATTTATGAAATGTTTGACCTTAGACCATTTAGGAAATGCTTGACCAAACTGAGTTGCTTACAGACTTCAGTCTTCTCTTCAGTTAATGCTAATAAATATTTCTTCCTCTGATGATTAATTTGAGGTCCTCATGAAATGATTTTTTAAAAAGTGCAGGGTGAAACGTCCAGATATAGAAAGTCCAGAGTTGTGAGAAGTCAGTATCACCATTACTACAACCCACTGTCATCATATAAATAATCTAATATTATTTCAGTATCTTCAGGGAGGTATTAGTTAGCTTTATTTTTGGTACAAAGTATAAAATAATGCTAAAGACTGGCAGAAATAAAATAACTTCTTTGGGAGCATACCTTGTTCAAGTTACTAAAGTTTTAAGTAAATATTAAAATGAAGATATGTCTAGGGTGGTGACCAATTGCTTTTTCCTTTGTGAACATAAACAGCTTGTCAGTGGTTTTACAGGACTGTTCCGTGAACAAGGACCTTGACTAAATCGTAAATATTAATAATGGGACCTCTTTTTTTCCTTTACATTTGCAAGAAAAAGCCATTTGTGCTGGAAAGTGGGTTCTTGGTCACACATCGGTCTTAGGCAATCGATCCTGGTATGTCATCACTAACGACAGCGGTTTGATGCAGTACAACTGATCAAGCTACATTAAAACAGGAAGCACGTATTCTTTCTGTATTCCTTAATGCATCCTTAACGTATCTTTATCCAGTGATAAGTAGTAGATGCTCAATATACATGTTAAGTAAATGAAATATAAGGGAGATCTGTTAAGAATAACATATAGGGTTTTTTAAAAGATTTTTATTAATTTATTAGAAAGAGAGAGGGAGAGGAGAAGGGAGAGAGAGAGAGCACCAGCGTGGGTGGGGGGAGGGAAGGTCAGAGAGAGAGGGAGAAGCAGACTCCCCACTGAGCAGGGAAGCCAGAGGCAGGGCTCCATCTCAGGACCCCAAGATCATGACCTGAGCCCAAGGCAGATGCTTCACCGACTGAGCCACCCAGGCACCCCAAGAATAACATGTAGCTTTTTTTTTTTTCGTCATACTGGGTGGCTCAGTGGGTTAAAGCCTCTGCCTTTGGCTCGGGCCATGATCCCAGCATCCTGGGATCGAGCCCTGCATCAGGCTCTCTGCTCAGTGAGGACCCTGCTTCCCTTCCTCACTCTGTGTCTGCCTCTCTGCCTACTTGTGATCTCTGTCTGTCAAATAAATAAATAAATAAAATCTTAAAAATAAAAGTAATAACTGGTGTACAGTTATAGAGTCAAGAGGCTTCAAGTATACTTAGGGAAGGACATCTAAAATATGCATTTTTATTTAAAAATTTGGATTTTTTTTCAGTAGCTATATCCTAAAGGAACTGCTAGGAGGTAAATCTTGTTTAGCCTGTCCTAGGTCTCATTAGATCTGTGACATTGTATTAATGTGACATTGGATCAGAAAATGACCTCAGGTCATTTTTCTCTTTTTTATTTTCCTCATCAGGGAAATGAAAATACTAAGACCAAGGAATCACAAAGCACATATTATAGGCCAGGTAGTGTTCTAAGAACTTTATGTGTCTTAACCATTAAGAATCACAACAGCCCTAACAGTTGGGCACTTATGGTACTCAACATGGTACAGGCTAATGAGATTTCAAGCTGGGATCTCTTCTTCTAGATTACATATTTTTAACTATTATGCATCACTTTTGCAATAAAAACCCTGAAAAGCAGTAAGGTGTGTTCTCACCACTAACAAGCCTTTAATAAGTGATTTTTCTCCCAAATAACCCAAGAATAAAGTTTTATGAAAAATAACCTTATATGATTGTTGCACAAATTGGTATATTTATCAGAAATGAGAGAATTGTAAAAAAGGTAATAATTTTATAATAAGAGTTTGAAGGTTATGAGAATGCATATAAGGTATATAGACTTCAAAGGTGGATTTGGATCCTATTTTCCCAATTATAAATTTAGACTGAATAAATGTTTTTCCTTCCCAAAGTTTTATCTTTTTTATTTTTTATTTTTTTTTAAATTTTTATTTTTTTATAAACAATTTTTTATCCCCAGGGGTACATGTCTGTGAATCGCCAGGTTTACACACTTCACAGCACTAACCATAGCACATACCCTCCCCAATGTCCATTACCCCACCCACCTTTCCCGACCCCCTCCCCCCAGCAACCCTCAGTTTGTTTTGTGAGGTTAAGAGTCACTTATGGTTTGTCTCCC